>JAEBUP010000114.1:0-113266 GCA_023014405.1 Amanita molliuscula
CACCTTCGTGTAGGAAGCGACATAGTCCTCATTCCAAGGACATACGCGCAAGTCGCAAAGGTGGGAACGAAACGACAAGGAGTCGTTAAATCAGAACAGCCACAATACTACTGGTTTCACGGATTAGGTACTCGAGCAGAAGACTGGGTGGAGGACGTCAATGGTATTGAACTAGTTCAAACAATTAACATTCCACGATGGAATCGACTAGTTCAGGAATATAGAAAAGTTTCGTTACCCCCCCCAGGACATGGCAACCATACTCCAAGTGATAATGGATGGTGCTATTTGTCACTCTTCAAGCGACAGTACTGGAACTGTTACGCATGGCCAGAAAACCCTTCCTGGCATACTATTGCCCCAATATGAACCCGATATGAGAAATACGGTTTTAGGATTCAAAGTAAAAATGAATTCTAAAACATGCCGCTATCACGTCACACATAAGAAAGACGAAGATAATGCACTGCCAAAAGCGGCAGATATTTTGGAATATTACGGAGGAGACGACTCCGTAACAAGACATTTCTCAGTAGGATTTGAAATTACACCAGCAATCGTACAAGGATGTATCGGACTTATAACAGTGGGAGTTACAGTATTTGCACATGAATATTTGGCAACTTGGGGAGCAGAATCAGATGCACAGAGAAATGCTCGCATCGCTCAAGGAACTAATTTGGCCCAAGCAATACAGGCCATAGATGCTGCAATACACCCACGAAGAGAACCACATCCAACCATCAGGATGGACATGCCCGACTATTACGAAGGGGACCCAAAAGAGATAGCAGCCTGGTTAAGGCAAATGTCCTCTTACTTCGCAATAGTGGGAGTAATGAACCATGATGTCATGATTCAAATGGTGTTGCAAAGAGTACGAAAAGGGCAAGGGAATCGTGCAGGAAATTGGGCAGCAGCCAAGACAGCCGAAATAGAAGCAGCGGGAGCAGAAGTACATAGGAGGGTGACAGCGATCACAGCGGACGGGACTCCCATACCAAATTATACTCGACAGCATTGGAATGAGGGAATAAGAAGCGCTGATGGGACTACATGGACACTAACACCGGTAGTCCATAAATTTCCTTTTACTACGTTTGACGACATGATGGAAAAAATGAAGGAGTATTTCTTGACAACTGAAACAAGAGATCAAGCATGTCGAACGATTCAAACCATGAAACAAGGAAATTTAAAAAGCAGAAGACTACGTAGTCAATTTTCGAAGCGTAGCATCCCTTACCCAATACAACGAGATTGCACTGGTGACACAATTTCGTGCAGGGTTACACCCACCACTCGGAAGAAGACTTGTCGAACTACAAGTTCTCAATGGACAAAGAATGGCAGATGGGTCACAAGATGGTGACTTACAATGTTGGTTTGATAGGGCCATACAAGTGGAAAGGAGTTGGAGGGACGCACAATTAATCTATCCACAAAGTCGTCCAACTACTACAAATAGACCACAACAAATCGCCCCGGTTCAAAATACAAATGCAACGGCTTCCACGTCAACAGGAGGATGCACTCCTATCACATGCTTCAATTGTGGAAAGCCAGGACATACTGCAAATGTATGCAGAGCCCCAAAGAAAGATCCAAACGCCATGGATGTCGATAGACAAAGACGAGTAGTAGAGTGTTATAATTGTGGCAAGAAGGGCCACTTTGCACGAGATTGTCGAGCACCAAAAAAGGACAAAGGGAAACAAGTCGTTAGGACTTGGTCGACTGTAAAGGAGTTTGCAGAAGAAATGACAGATGAAGAGAAAAAAGAAATGGCAGGGGCGTTGGGTTTTCAGAACGACTCATGAGGAAGCATTCCCCCTCACGAGTCATGGACAGTGTACAGTACGATGATTCATGTATAAATATACCAGAATTATTATATGAATTTCGTTCTATGCAAAACTGCTTGAGGAATGCACCTATAAGTGCAACAAAACCAAAGTTTAAAACATGGTCCACTCCATGGGTGATAAGACGAATTTGGGAACAACCCATGGAAATAGCTACAAGAGATCTTCGATTCTGGGTAAAGAAAGATCGAATGGATGAAATAGATGAACAGCTAGTCAAGGACCTAAATGAAATGACAGAAACAGATGCACTATGGTATTTAAACCATCTGAAACACAAACCAAGATTTGTGCGAACAACAGGAAAACATCAGATGGATGTGGACGTAATAACAGCAACTGTAGATTCAGTTGAACGATTCAAAATCAAAGCCCTGATTGATTCGGGATGCACAGGTTCATGTGTAAATAAAGAATGGGTGGAGCGACATCGATTGAATACTAGGAAATTACCAAGACCAATACCAGTATTCAATGCAGATGGAACCAACAATATAGCAGGACAATTAGAAGAAATGATCGAACTAAAAGTACAAATAGGCGATCATTTTGAATCTTTGGAATTTGGAATTTCAGCTTTAGGAAAGACAGATATGTTCCTAGGTCACGATTGGCTGAAATACCATAATCCTGAGATAGATTGGAGAAATCAGAAAATAAGATTTTCTCGATGTCCAGGCACTTGTTGGAAGGGCTCTGAAAGTTTAGAACCGGAAGATGAAATGGATAGAGTCCAATGGGAACAAGGGGAAAGATTGCTAGCAGTCTATATAGGACCAGAAGAATTAAAAACAAGGGCGTATCAATCGAAAGCTACAGAAATAGCTTCAGCAAATGTGAAAAAGAGGAAAGTAGAAGACATAGTTCCAGAACACTATTTGGGATATCGAAAAGTCTTTGAAAAAACCACATTTGATGAACTACCACCACGAAGACCGTGGGACCATGCCATTGAATTAATTCCAGGGTCAAAACCATTAGATTGCAAAATCTATCCGTTAAACAGAGATGAGCAACAGGCGTTGGAGGACTTCTTGAAAGAAAATCTGGATACAGGAAGAATAAAGCCAAGCAAATCACCAATGGCTTCACCATTCTTCTTTGTAAAGAAAAAAGATGGATCACTACGCCCAGTACAGGATTATCGAAAACTTAATGAAATGACTATAAAGAATCGATATCCATTACCTTTAATCTCTGAACTAATAGATAAACTCAGTCATGCAAATATATTCTCAAAAATGGACATAAGATGGGGATATAATAACATTCGCATTAAGGAGGGAGATGAATGGAAAGCAGCATTCCGAACGAACAGAGGATTATTTGAACCATTGGTTATGTTCTTTGGATTAACAAATTCACCTGCCACCTTTCAAACCATGATGAATGATTTGTTCCAGGAGGAACTCGCTGAGGGATGGGTAGTAATCTATATGGACAATATTCTAGTATTCTCAGAAAACAAGAAACAACATGTTGAACATGTAAATCGGATATTGGCAAAACTGGAACAGAATAAATTGTCATTAAAACCAGAAAAATGTTACTTCGATAAAGAGGAGATTGAGTTTTTAGGAGTAATCATTACCAAAGACTCGATAAAGATGGATCCAGCCAAAGTAAAAGCAATTAAAGAATGGCCAGAACCAAAGTGTAAACGAGAAGTACAACAATTTTTGGGATTTATAAACTTCTACCGACGATTTGTGAGAGGATTTGCCAAAGAAGCAAAGCCGTTAACGGAATTAATGGGAAAGAAAGAATGGGAATGGGGAAAGTCGCAGAGCGAAGCTATGATTAAATTAAAAGAAAGAATAGCTGAGGAAGCGGTTTTAGCAATACCGAATGAGGACGGACAATTCCGAATTGAAACAGATGCATCAGACTTTGCCATGGGTTCAATTCTTTCTCAACAACAAGAGGGAATCTGGAGACCAGTGGCATTCATTTCAAAAGCCTTAAATGCAGCAGAACGAAACTACGAAATTTATGATAAAGAAATGTTAGCAATAATGCATTCTTTATACGAATGGTCACAATACCTAAAAGGAGCAAAAGAAACAATAGAGATTTTAACAGACCATCAAAATCTCACATACTTCAGGAAACCACAAAACTTGAACAGAAGACAAGCTCGATGGGTAATAGACCTTCAAGAATACAATTTCGTTATAAAACATCGATCTGGAAAATCCAATTCAAAGGCAGATTTGCTATCGCGGAGAGCTGACTATGAAAAAGGAGAAAAAGATAATGAAGGTGTACTTTTACTCAAAGAAGAATTATTTGTAAGATTAGATGACTGGACAGGAGAGTGGGTCACACTAGTCAATGGAATAAAAAAGACCAACCGGAGACAATGGGACACACAAGTACGAAAAGGAATTGAAAGTAATGAGGAAGGGTTTGAATTCGATAAAGGAACGAATCAAGTAACCTGGAAAGGAAGGATATATGTTCCAGCAGTGATGAAACTAAGAGAAGAAGCAATATCGTTACATCACAGATGGGGTCATCCAGGAATAGCAAAAACCCTAGAACTTATTACCAGAGATTATTGGTGGCCAAACATGAGGGAGGATATAGAAAAATACATCAAAGGATGCCGAACTTGTCAAACAGTAAAACCAGATAGGCAGAAAAGAGCAGCACCTTTAATCCCTCATGCAATACCAAAACAACCGTGGGAAGATATCGCATTGGATATTATCGGTCCCTTACCGGAATCAAAGGGATACAATGCAATCTTAACAGTTATTGATAAATTCACCAAGAAAGCGTACTTCATTCCCACAAACACCACTCTCACATCAAAAGGGGTAGCTGTATTATTTAGAGATCATGTGTTCAGGGAACACGGAATTCCAAAGAAAGTAATAAGCGATAGAGGGCCACAATTCGTTTCCAGATTTATGAAAGAATTCTTCGAGTTAATGGGAATAAAAGGAAATCCCTCCACTGCATTTCATCCCCAAACAGACGGACAATCCGAAAGAGCAAATCAGGAAGTTGAAATATTATTATCCACGTTCGTGAATGAAAAACAAGACAACTGGAGTGATTGGCTAGCAGTAACCCAATTCTGCTATAACGATAGACAACACTCAGCAACGGGATATTCACCTTTCATGATGAATTATGGATATAATCCAAACAAAGGAACAGTGGAACAACCATCTAAACCCAGGGTAGAAGCTGTAGGACAGTTTATGGAAGAACAAAAAGAAGTATGGGAAAAGGCACAGAAATCACTTAAGAAGGCTCAGGACTCCATGAAGGCTCAATATGACAAAAAGAAGCGAGAGTCTATTGAATATAAAAAAGGAGATCTGGTGTATCTAAATGCCGAAAACATCCCATCTGTTCGACCAACAAAGAAACTAGGAGAACGATTTATTGGACCCTACAAAGTCATCGAAAAAGTAGGAGTATCATCATATCGACTCTTAATTCCTGCGAGCTGGAAAGTGTATAATGTTTTTAACGAAACATTATTAAAACCGTATAAAGAACCTACTTTTCCACAACAAAAACGCCGCGAATCCGACCGCAAAAACAAACAAGAAAAGGAGGACGAGACCGGCGATTACGAAGTGGAAAAAATACTAGATAGTCGCATTAACAAACGAGGAAAGGGACGATTGGAATATTTAGTAAAATGGAAGAATTACCCGGTAGAAGATTCCACATGGGAACCGGCGACGAATTGTCACAATGCCGACCGGAGTATCGACGAATTCCACCGCCTCCATCCAAGTGCTCCTCGAAGGATAAGGATGAGCGACTTAATGTTTAAACGGTATCAAAATTATACACAACCACAAATACCCAAGACCCTATTCGGATGGGAAGATGGAAAATTCGAAAAAGAATACTTAGAGAAACTGGAACGAAATTGGAAAAAGTGGAAAGGGGACAGAAGAATCGCTGAAAGAGACAAACGAGGATTCCGTGGAACTGAATCCCTAAAGAGAGGGTTATGTTAAGAACGCAAGAGCGTAGTTTCTTTTCTTTTTCTTTTCTTTTCTTTTCTTTTCTTAGGTAAGCAACCGTATATGGGAAGGGACATGAGGCTAGAGGTATATAAGTAGGGCTCTCTGAGCCATAGTCCTTAGCCTTACGATTGTCTGTGTTGCCTACACAACAACTAGGGTAGTCTCTATAAAACTCTTTCTTCTCCAACCTTCGGTTGTGATCAGGCATCGTCTTGACACTGGATTGAGATGGTTCTGGAACTGTGAGATCAGGGCCTGATCATTCCAGTCTGTCAACGAGGTGAGAGAGTTGAATTTGATGATGTAGTCTTCTACAATCATCATCCCTTGTTGCAATTTTAGTAACGCCTCAATGGCCTTCTCTTTGGTTTCCGTGGACATGAAAAACTCATGCATCTGAGTTTTAAAGTCTACCAAATCTACAAAAGGGAACTGGTTGTCCAGCGGTCGTCTGACCCATGCACTATTGTCATCCGTGCTTTCCCCTGTATTAAGCTGGGCCCAGTCCAATTCCATACTCCAGCCGTTGTGGTCGATTTTGTCTTGAAACTCTTGTTGTGCCTCTTGAAAGGCTTTGAGTTTCACCCTGCTCCAGTCACCCACTCTTTCCCCTTTACCGCCTTTAATCCTATATAGACAGATCGAGACTTTTCATTTAGGATCTTTCTCGTTTGCCAACATGAAATAGGTCTCCATTTGGCATAACCATCCATCTACCATTCGAGGGTCTCCCTCGTAAAAGGCAGGCATTTCTGCTTTGGTGAGAGGTCCGGGTTCCCGACGGTTAGACCGCTGGTACTCATTGATCATTGCTGCCAGGGCCTGACCGGCACTGGTAATCGCTCATTGTCTCTCTTCCGCTTGTCGATGGATGTCATCCTCTCGGGCTGCTACTGCTGCTGCTGGTTGTGTAGCAGCTAGCGGTTCTAGTGTTTCAGTATCCTGCCAGTGTTCCCGCCATCCCATTACTGCATGGTAGGCATGTGTGATCATGTCAACTGTCAGTCTAAAGGTTCTGGCACCAACTTGGTGAGAACCGTATCCTTGCCACATCATGGCCTTCATCCATGGCCATCCACCAGGTTCTCCTGAGACTTGGACACAATGCCACATGTGGTTGCATCCTTTGGTCCTTCTCCAGTATATGGGTCAGTACTTGTCCATGAGTTTTGGGTCCCATCCGTAAATTTCCCTGATGGTTGGGTATGCTGGCCATTTATAAGAATTCCAATATTCCCATTTTACGAGCCAGAGATAACAATATCCAGGATGTTTCGGATGCAGTTTATTTTGTGCCTGCTCCGAGAGTCCTGGCCATTCATTTCATAGACAGGGATCTATTTCTACTAGAGCTGCCGCTGCGTCTGAGCACGCTGGTTGCTCTAGTACCTGTTCCCCATTGTCTTCCCTTAGGCTTATGATTTCGCCTACTTTGGGATCATTTGTTGGCTCTGCTCCGACTCGAAGTTCCTTGTGGCCACTGGTGAACAGTATCTCCACCATGTCCCAACCATTAACGTCAGCCATCTCTAGGCCTACGTGTACCACATCAGTTCGTTCTGTAGCAGTCCACCTAATATGGACTCCCTCGTTTCGGAATTTCACCTCCATTTCCCATATGGCTGTAATTGTAGGATAAGCAGGCCATTTGTACTTGTTCCAGTATTTTGGGTGAATGAGGTTGAGGTAACAGAATCCTGGTACTGACAGTGCAAGTTTTTCTGGTATGGGGCCCATGTGAATGGTCCACCAAAAGCTGGGTGATATGTTTCCGTTTATTGCGTGCATCCACGCATTCCAATCTTCATGACTCATGGTCATGCCTTCGTGCTTGTACAGTTCCTGTATGTGGTGCTGGCACTGTAGTTTTTCCATAGCTATTTTGTATCGTTGGATAGCTTTGTCACTGTCGTTTATCAATATGAGCCACTGGTTGTACTTTGATGAGACCAGGGCTAGCCAAATTCCATGAGTGTGCGGTATTCTCTTTCCGCTTTCCTCATAGCACGTTCCGCTCGTAAGACTGCACGAGCAGCTGCTCTCTCCATAAGCAAAGCCTCCCAGGCTTCTTTCTGTTCCAACTCCTGTGCGGCTTCTCGTTGCCTGAGGAGTAACTGTGCTTGAGCACATTCGAGTCATCATGACTCTTTCCGGTGTTTCCAATACAACCGGACATGATTGTTGTAGCGGCGAATGATAGTATCACTGATAAATTCTCTTGGTCCTGTTGTGACCGTGTTGCTGATAGTAACCCAGTCCACCTCGAAGATGCACCCGATCTCCGAGAGTGTTGCCTGGGCGTATGGTAATATGTATATGAATGCGCACTGCATTGCGCTAAACGTATGTGTTGGATCTGTAAAAGAATCTTCAACCAATTTCAGGCCCTCCACTGACAACTGGTCTGTTCTATCGGCTGTCCAGTTCAGAATCCACACCTGTCGATGACGTCTCTTGGGAAACAAGAGAGATAATGTCTGCTGTGTCGTGGGTCCGAAAGCTATCAATGTACATGTGCCTGGCAGTTCGCCTCAATGTCCTTGTGCCAAGTTATCAACCCAAAATCAGGTAGGGTTGCTTGTACAGAGGGTATGAGAGGACTTTGTATCAGCCTTGATACACAACATATATTGAGTGTTTTCACTCGTTCCTGAGCTTTTCAGCAATAACAGTGTACTACACCCGGGGCACATCTGTGGTCTCCTGCCTACACTCTCCCGGCAATGCTAGTACTCTTGTCTGTTACTGTGTGTAGACTACCCAAGTAGGGTTTGTCATCAGGCCCAATGGGGCGTATTGAGGACACTTAAACAGTGCCCATCGACAGTAAGTAGTGCTGTCGAAGTCGAAGTCACCTGGAGAGGATGCGGGCTACGTGATTACTTCCTCTCAGAAAGAAACTAGGCCGTTGGCACTGTGAGCAACGACGAGCCAAACGTGCTCGGTGCTGTAGGTCCAACAGGGTAGAGTGGTAAAGACTCTAGATTATGTTAGGGACGACCTAAACACAACCTCAAGACTTATGAGAAGGGATGGCTTGTTCAGCCAAAGACAAGACAGACAAAACAAGTCAAGACAAGACAAGCTTTGTTGCTCAAGAAGAAGTGTCTAGGACACAAACTATCTAGAGTCTTAGGGACTCACTACCTAAGACTACAACCCTTATATACCTCTCTCCTGGTCTGTGCGCAGTCAGCGCACAGCTAAAGTCCCTCACAATAGAGACGATGCACAGCAGCCAAGTCTGTGCCCATATGACCATCTTTGGAGACATCCTCCCATACTGTCCTTCCCCATACAGCCATGCTATTGTCTTGTGTCTTGGCCGACTCTTGCATATGCCAGTACCTAGTCGTCGGTACACCTCGGTGTTCCCATGTCACCCCTCAGGCACCGTGCCGCTCATGTATCCTATCATGGCGTAGGCCCGTCATCGGGCCGTCCTTCCTGTCGGCACTCGATCTATACCCATAGCCAATGCTGACCTAACCACCTTCCATATAAGGGTTGCAGTCCTATTGTAGTCTGTCCCTGCGACCAAAGTATTGTCTGAGTCCTGTATCTAAACATTTGAGTGGAGATAAAAAGATAAAAAGAAAAGAAAAAATGGGTTCCGACTCCCCAAGACTGTATCTGCATATTTGTCATTAGTGTCGTTACTGTGAAAATTGAATGGGATGAGGTATGCTCATAATATCAAGCCTGATTGTTCTGAATCATCATCTTCCACCTCCTCTATGGTGGTCTTCCATTGAACGGTTTTCTTTATAGGGCATCCAACACCCTTGATCCTTTTCTGACGTTCTTCCTCAGACTTGCTGCTCTCCTTAGCAGCCATTGATTTTATTGGTTTTTTCAAGATTTTCTTCTGAAGACACTCGGTGTCTTTCTTGTGCGCTCGGCACTCCTCCTCCAGTTCCTCTTTTTCTCCCCTCTGTGGGAAATCAAGCACAGGTGACTGCCCACCACACTCCAGGTCTCTGGAGAACATCCCATCGGTATCGTCTGGAAGCTCCATGATAGCATTCTGGTCTCCTTTCCAACTGCGCCATCTGCGCTCCATGTTTTGTAAATATTGTGGCCCAAAATGGCCATCATCCCAACCAAAAAGTCGCTTGTCCTTCCAATGGGTTCCCCGACTCTGTTTGTGCCTTGGTGCACTAGGGGTTCATTGGGGAATCGTTTCCGTAAATTGGATGTACACCTTTCCATTTTTAAGATTTTTTATGTACTTAGGTGCCTTCGGGTTTTTTCCTTATGGAACTTTTTAACTAGGGCCTTTGCGTTGGCCACATTTTCTGCTGGTTCCCAAGTAGATTCCTCCACTGGGTAGTTTTTCCATTTGATGAGGTATTCCAACCTCCCTCCCTGGCGTCCACTGATGCAACTGTCCATTACTTCCTCAACCTCATATTCATCCTCCTGGGACTCTTCCACCATCTGTGTGTCCTTGTGCGCTGCCACTTTTGCCTTTTGCTTTGGAAACTCCAGTTCCCTATACGGTTTCAACAAGACTTCATTGAACATGTTGTAGACCCGCCATGATGCTGGTATTTTTAATTTATATGATGATTCGCCGACTTTGGCAAGGACTTCTAATGGTCCAACAAATTTTCCATCAAGCTTCTTGGTTGCTTGAATGACTGGGAGGTTTTCTGTGCTGAGATAAACCTTATTGCCAGGTTTATACTCTCGTGCCGCTTGTCTGTGACTGTTGTACTGCTCCTTCATGATCTGAGCGGCCTTTTCCAAAGCCTTTTTTGCTTTTGCGTGCACATCTTCTATCTCCTTTGCCAGCTGTTCCACAACTACTGCCTTCAGCATGTAGGTGGGATCTAACCCTTTGTTTGGATGTTGTCTGTAATTCATAAAGAAGGGTGTGAAGCCCGTGGCTGAGTGTACGTGGTTGTTGTGGCAGAACTGTGCCACTGATAACCAATCGCTCCAGTTATCTTGGCGATTGTTTATGAACATAGTCAGGAATTCCTTTACTTCCTGATTTACGCGTTCCGTCTGCCCATCCATTTTAGGTGATAGGCCGTTGATCTATTGGCCTTGATTCCCAACATCCTGTATAGGTCATCCATGAATTTTGAAGTGAACTGGGGTCCTCTGTCACTTATCACTTTTCTTGGGAGGCTGTGCTCCCTGAAAACATTGTCTCTGAACAGCACTGCTGTTCCCTGTGATGTGATTTCCTTTGTGGTAGGTAAGAAGTATGACTTCTTAGTGAACCTATCCACAACCACCATGGTTGTGTCCATTCCTTTTGATTTGGGTAATGGCCCCATGAAGTCTGCTGAAATTACTTCCCATGGTTCCGTCGGGACTTCATTTGGTCGGAGTGGTGCTGTGCATGCTTGTCGATTCGGTTTTGCCTTTTGGCATGTTTCACAACCCGGAATGTACTTTTCTATGTCTTCACGCATGTTTGGCCACCAAAAGTTCCTCGTCAAAGACTCCAATGTCTTTGCGACTCCTGAGTGCCCCCATGAATGGTGAATTGCGATGATGTCCTCTCACAAGGCCACAACTGCTGGTACATATACTCGTCCTTTCCAGGTGACAAGTCCTTTCTCTAATTTGTATTCTCCTCCAGCCTTCTCAAGGCCCTTGACAACATGTGTCTCCCACTGCTGCTTAGGCACATCCTTGATATCTTTCATGATGTCGTCTATTGCATGATCATCATCGAATACTCGTACAAAGAGGTGTTCTTTGAGCAGGACTACCCCTTCATTGTCGTTTTCTCCCTGGGTATGCCCTGCCTGTCTTGATAGTAAGTCTGCTTTTGTGTTGGACTTCCCACTCCTGTGTTTTATGACGAAGTTGTAATCCTGCAAGTCCATCACCCATTGCACCTGCCATCGATTCAAGTTCTGCACCTTTCTGAAATACGTTAAGTTCTGATGATCTGTCAGAACTTCCACTGTGTGTTTTGCCCCTTTAAGATAGTGGGACCACTCGTAAAAGGCATGCATAACTGCAAGCATCTCTTTATCATAGATCTCGTAGTTCCGTTTGGCATTGTTAAGGGATTTTGAAATGAAAGCCACGGGCTTCCACATGTCACCCTCTACCTGTTGTGATAGGATCCCTCAAATGGCAAAGTCAGAGGCGTCCACCTCTACTCTGAATTGACCGTCCTCATTTGGGATTCGTAATACCACTTCCTCTGCTATAGTTTTCTTTAGCATGTCAAATGCTTTGTCCTGTAATTCTGTCCACTTCCACTTGTCCTTTCCTGTAAGATGAGTTAAGGGTTTGGCCGCCTTGGCAAAATCCTTCACAAAGTGTCGATAGAAGTTTACGAAGCCCAGGAACTGTTGGACTTCTCGTTTGCAGGTTGGCTTAGGCCAATCAGTCACTGCTTTCACTTTAGCAGACTCCATTTGAACTGAATTTTTGCTAATGACTACCCCCAGGAAGTCCATCTCCTTTTGGCAAAGAAACATTTTCTGGTTTCAACGACAATTTATGCTCCTCCAATTTTGCCAAAATATGGTTAACCTGTACCGTATGCTCCTCCTGATTCTTTGAGAATACAAGGATGTCGTCCATGTAAATGACAACCCATCCTTCTGCTATTTTGACTTGGAAGATGTCATTCATCATTGTTTGGAAGGTGGCCGGTGAATTTGTGAGTCCGAAGAACATGACTAGTGGCTCAAAGAGTCCTCTATTGGTTCGGAATGCTGCTTTCCACTCATCTCCTTCTTTGATGTGTACGTTGTTATATCCCCAACGTATATCCATCTTCGAAAAGACCTTGGCTTGTGACAGTTTGTCCACTAATTCTCCTATCAATGGTAGTAGGTATCTGTTTTTTACTGTCATTTCATTAAGTCATCGGTAGTCCTGCACCGGCCTCAATTTCCCATCCTTTTTCTTTACAAAGAAGAAAGGAGACGCCATAGGCGATTTGCTCGACTGGATTCTCCCAGAGTCCAGGTTCTCTTTGAGAAATTCATCCAGTTGTGACTGCTCATCCCGATTCAATGGGTATATTTTGCAATTGACTGGGTTAGACCTGGGGACCAACTCAATAGTGTGATCCCATCGCCGCTGTGGTGGTAACTCATCAAAGGTTTCTTTCTCAAAAACCTTCTGATGTTTTAAGTAATGTCTGGGGACTGCCTCCTCCAGAGTTCTTTTCTTAGCTTTCTCTGCTTCTTCTGCGGCTATCTTTGTAGCTGTTGACGCATATGCCCTGATGCACAACTCTGGTTCACCAATGTGAACAGCCAACAATCGTTCCCCTTCCTCAAGGAATTGAGCTACGTCAATCTTGTCCTCTGGTTCCTGCACTGATGAGGACCTCCAACATGTTCCCGGACACTGATTAAACTCCAGGGATTGTTTTTTTCCAGTTGATGGTTGGATTATGAAGTCGCAACCAATCAAATCCCAAAAACAAGTCTGTCTTGCCAATGTTTGTAACCACACACTCTATGATCTCCTTGTGGTCTCCAATTCAGAGTTTGACTTCAGCCATGTATTTTAACAAACCCATTGAGTTTGTGGTTCCATCAGCATTATATATGGGTACTGGCTGAATTAATTCTCTCTTGGCTATCTGGTGCTGTTCTACAAACTCCTTGCTAATGCAAGACCCCGTACAACCTGAATCCAATAACATTTTTATTGGAATGGTTGTTAGTGTGTCCAAGGTGGTTATAGTCCCTTTTAGGTCCAGTTCGTTTTTTCCTGTTCCTTGCACTTTCTTTTCTCGCAAGTGCACCAAATTCCATAATGCGTCTGTTTCTGTCATAGCATTTAACTGGTCGACTAGTTGACCATCGGCTTCCTTTACTCGCTTAGTGTTTACCCATTGTTGTAAACACTCCACCACTATTTGTTTGGGCTGTTCCCAAATCCCCCCCAACACCCATTGTGGTGACCATGTCCTTAGTCTCTCTCCCTGTTTTGCGCTCACTCTTAGGTTTCTTAAGTGATGTACGTTCCCTCTGCATTCATAAAGTAAATCATGCATTTTTATTTGGGAGTCTACGTATGGTACATCACTATCTGAAACCCGAGTAGCAGCCAGCAGTGCTGAGTGCTCGCCTACTGGCTTTCTGCAAAATCCAAGACCTCTTCTATGTGTGCCATAGGGGTTGTTTCCCCTTTATCAACGTATCTGACAACCTGCTTTCCTTTATTGCTGGTTGTGATCTGTTTGGGTTTCCTGCATCGCCATGCTGGATGCCCCTTTTTGCCACACTTCGGGCATGTAGCTTTCTGCCAGCACTCTTTTTCTGAGTGTCCTTGTCTTTCACAGTAGGTACAAACAGCTGATGTCCTTTGCTTGTCCATGTCCATTGCATTAGGGTCAGATTGACTCCCCGATGCTACTGGAGGTGGTGCTCTAAACTGCCACTGTGGTCGACCAGAGGTGGTTGGTGTTTGTTCTTTGTATTCCCTTTGTGACTTAGGGAATCCGTAGGCTTCGTTAGCCTTTCACCAAGCCTGTGCTAGTGCTGTAACTCTTGTCTGGATCTGATGTAATGTTGCATTGTCTGCCAAGCCTCCATATCGAATCAATTCTCTCCCTAAAGCTGGGTTGAGATTATTTTGGAATTGTGAGATTAAGGCTTGGTCATTCCAGTCAGTTAAGGAGGTAAGGGAATTGAATTTGATGATGTAGTCCTTTACTATCATTGTCCCTTGCTGTAGTTTCAGTAAAGCTTTGATAGCTTTCTCCTTTGTTTCTGTTGACATAAAGAACTCATGCATCTGAGTTTTAAAATCCATCCAGTCGTTAAATGGGAATTGGTTCTCCAGGGGTCATCTAACCCATGCTCGGTCATTGGCCATACTTTCTCCGGCATTGAGCTGGGCCCAATCTAATTCAGCACTCCATCCATTATTGGCTACTTTGTCCTGGAACTCCTGCTGAGCCTCCTGGAAGGCTTTAAGTTTAACACCACTCCAGTCCGCTGCTCGATTGCATTTTCCACCCTTTATCCAATATAGACAAATTGAAACCTTTTGTAGGTCTTTCATTTCGTTGGCCAACATGAAGTATGTTTCCATTTGGCGTAACCACCCATCTACCATTCTGGGATCTCCTTGGTAGAAATCAGGCATTTCTGCCTTGGTGAGTGGACCTGGTTCTTGACGGTTGGATCTCTGGTATTCGTTAATCATAGCAGCGAGAGCTTGTCCTGCATTTGTGATGGCTCTTTGTCTCTCTTCCTGTTGACGGTTTATTTTGTCCTCCCTTGCTGCTACTGCTGCAGCTGGTTGTGTGACTGGCAAAGGTTCGAGTGTCTGTGTGTCTTGCCAGTGCTCTCTCCATCTGAGTAAAGCATGGTATGCATGAGTGATCATGTCAACTGTGAGCCGGAAAGTTCCAACACTGACTCGATGCGATCCATATCCTTGCCACATCATGGCCTTCATCCATGGCCATCCACCTGGCTCTCCGGAAACTCGGACACAATGCCACATGTGGTTACATCCTTTAGTTCGCCTCCAGTATATAGGTTGGTACTCGTCCATGAGTTTCGGGTCCCATCCATAAATTTCCCTAATGGTTGGATATGCTGGCCATTTATAAGCATTCCAGTATTCTTGTTTTACCAACCAGAGGTAACAGTATCCAGGATGTTTCAGATGCAGTTTGTTTTGTGCCTGCTCTGAGAGTCCTGGTCGTTTGTTCCGTAAGCATGGATCTATTTCTACCAGAGCTGCTGCTGCGTCTGAGTGCGCTGGTTGCTCTAGTATTTCTTCCCCATTATCTTCCCTTAGGCTTATTATTTTGCCTACTTCAGGGTCTTCAATCCGCTCTGCTCTGACTCAGAGCTCTTTGTGACCACTGGTGAAAAGTATCTCCACCATGTCCCACCCATTGACATCAGCCATTTCTAGGCCTACGTGCACCACATCTGTTCGTTCTGTGGTAGTCCACCTTGTATGAATTCCTTCATTTCGGAATTCTGCCTCCATTTCCCAGATGGCCACTATTATAGGATAGGTGGGCCATTCGTACTTATTCCAGTACTTTGGTTTAATGAGGCTAAGGTAACAGAACCCTGGTACCGATGGTGCGAGTTTCTCTGGTATGGGACCCATGCAAATGGTCCACCAAAAGCCTGGTGATATGTTTCTGTTTATTGTGTGCATCCACGCATTCCAATCTTCATGACTCATAGTCATGCCTTCATGTTCGTACAACTCCTGTACATGGTGCTCGCACTGAAGTCGTTCGACTGCTACCTGGTAACATCAGATGGCTTTGTTGCCATTGTTGATTAACATAAGCCACTGGTTGTATTTCGATGAAACCAGGGCAAGCCAGATGGGGTTGGAGGTGTCACCTTTGTATTGGACCTCCAGTAACTGCATAAGGGTTTGATATTCCCTTTCTGCTTTCTTCATTGCGCGCTCTGCTCATAAGACTGCACAAGTGGCGGCTCTTTCCATGAGTAAAGCCTCCCAGGCTTCTTTCTGTTCTAACTCCTGTGCAGCTTCGCGTTTCCTGAGGAGTGACTGCGCCTGAGCATGTTCGAGTCATCGCGACTCCTTCTGGTGTTTCCAATACAACCGGACATGATTGTCGTATCGGCAGATGACGGTATCCCTGATACATTCTCTTGGTCCTGTCATGACCATGTCGCTGATGGTAACCCAGTCCACCTCGAAGATGCACCTGATCTCCAAGAGTGTTGCCTGGGCGTAAGGTAAAATGTATGTGAACAAGCACTGCATTGTGTCTCGTTGATGATTCTGCTGTAATAAATCTTCAATCAAGTTCGGGCCTCCACCGACACTTGATCCATTCTTCTGGCTGTCCAGTTTGGAATCCGCGCCTGTCGATGATGCCTCTTGGGAAACAAGAGGGTTAGTCTGAATGTCATGGGTCCACAAGCTACTTATTGGGTGCACCCAGCAATTCGCCTCACTATCTTTGTGCCTAGTTATCAACCCGAAATTAGGTAGGGTTGCTAGTACAGGGAGTGTGTGAGGAACTTGGGTTCAGCCTTGATATGCAACACCAATAAGGTTCCTTCACTTGTTCCTGAGTTTTTTGGCAATAACAGTGTACTACACCCAGGGCACATCTGTGGCCTCCTGCCTATGCTCTCCCAGCAATGCTAGTACTCTTGTCTGTTACTGTGTGTAGCCACCCAAGTAGGGTTTTGTCGTCAGGCCCAATGGGCGTATTGAGGATCTCTTGTTCGAGACCCGTTGACAGTGTGTGTGGTGAAATCGATGTTGCCTGGAGAGGATGTGGGCTACGTGATTACTTCCTCTCAGAAAGAAACTAGGCCATTGGCGCTGTGAGCAACGATGAGCAAGGTGTGCTTGGTGCTGTAAGACCAACAGGGTAGAGTGATAAAGACTCTAGATTATGTTAGGACCAACCCTAAACACAACCTGAAGACTTATGAGAAGGGGCTTGCTAAGCCAGAGACGAAAGACTGTTGCTCAAGTAGCTGTCTAGGGATGACAAACTATCTAGAGTCTTAGGGACTCGCTACCTAAGACTACAACCCTTATAAACCTCTCTTCTGGTCTGTGTGCAGTCAGCACGCAGCTAAAGTCCCTCACAATAGAGACGATGCGCAGCAGCTGAGTCTGTGCCCATAAGACCATACCTGGAGATAATCCTCCCACACCCCCACACTGTCCTTCCATATGTGGCCACACTTATTGTTCTGCATCTCGGCTGATTCCCACATATGCCGGTACCTAGTTGTTGGTACTCCTTGGCGTTCCCATGTCACCCCTCAGGCGCTGTGCCGCCCATGTATCCTTCCATGGCATAGGCCCATCATCGGGCCGCTGTCCCAGTTGGCACTTGGTATATCCCATAGCCAATGCTGACCTAACCTCCTTCCGTATAAGGGTTGCAGTCCTAACATAGCCAGCCCCTGCAACTGCGGTATCGTCTAAGTCCTGTTCCTATATGTTTGAGTGAAGATAAAAAGATAAAAAGAAAAGAAAAATATATCTCAACTCCTCTAGTCTGTGTCTTCGTAATTGTCATCGACATCATTACTGTAAAATGATAGGGGCATGAGACATGCTCATAACAGGAATAAGTTGTTCTCTTTCAGCCATTTTAGGACGTGTTTTGTCTGGGTTTCTAAATCTGTGATTGTTGTTCTGCATATTAGAATATCATCCATGTAGATGATCAGCCATCCTTCATTGATCATATCTTGGAAGTATTTGTTCATCATTGTCTGGAAGGTGGATGGGGAATTGCATAAACCAAAGAACATGACAGTTGGTTCATATAATCCTTTGTTGGATATGAAGGCTGCCTTCCATTTGTCTCCCTCCTTTATTTGGATGTTATTGTAGCCCCATCAGAGATCTAGCTTTGTAAAATATTGGGCACCAGATAGTTTGGTCATTAGATTGGAGATTAGTGGTAGTGGGTACGCATTTTTTATCATCCATTCATTTAGGTATCAGTAGTCTTGGCATGGTTGGAGCACTCCACTTTCCTTTTTTGCAACAACGAAGAATGGCAAGGCCTGTGGGGATTTTGATGGTCTAATATATCCTTTAGCCAGCTGTTCGGTGATCCATTCATTGAGGGATGATTGTTCTTTTATTGATAGTGGATAGATCTTGCTGACTTTCAGGGTAAATCCATTTTTGAGATCAATTGCATGGTCCCATGCATGCCTAATTGGGAATCGTTCTGAAGCTGTTTTTTCAAAGGTAGATTTCCACTCCTGATATTTGTCTGGTAGAGTTGTCAATGCTTCCTTGTGTAGTGAATGTTCTAGCACTTGCGATGTGGAAGTTTTAACCCTGATCCAGTATTTGTTAATTTCCTGATCTAGGTTCTTCGCTATTTGTCTTATTGGTTTTTCTGGGGTTAGATGGTCAAACAGAAGGGTCTGTTCTTTCCAATTTATTGCTGGATTGTGTTTTTCTAACCAGGGGAGTCCAAGTATAAGTTTCTGGTCTCCCAGTTTGGTGATCAGGAAGTTCGTCTTGATTTGCTGATTTCCAATGTGGTATGGGATTTTGACCTTATGTGTGATCATTCCATTTAGATTAACTGTTCCATTGGCATTCTTAACTTGTATTGGTTGAGTTAATGCTTCTTTGTTCAATGTTTTTGTTATGGTTTCATTGATAAAGTTTCCTTCTGCTCCACAGTCAACAAGGGCAGATATTTCAGTGGGTAATTTGGGCGATTGGACAGTTGTTGATTATTATTTGATCTTACTATTACAGAGTCAAGTGCTAACTGTCCATAATCATTCTTGGAGGTTCCAACTGCTTTCTGGTTCCTCCATTTTAAAAACCCTCAGTTTCAAGGTCAGTGAGGAGAGTGTCTTGTTCCTCAGTGCTGAGCACTGCAATCATTGTGCAAATTTTCTTGGCATCATTATCCTCAGTGATTGTTCTAGTGAATCATCCTGGAGGGGGTGGATTCTTTGCGGTGTTCGGTATAATCCCCTTCAAAGTATTCGTTGGATACTGGGGTGTTCTGTTTCTTTCCTACTCCTCGAAATTCCCAACACTTATGTAGTGTTGAGAAAAAGAGCTCCTGTCCTTCTAGGTAATATGTTCCTTTAAAAGGGAAGGAATCATTCAGTGGTCTCTGGCTAGAGAGTCTGGTTTTGGGTCATTTCAGATCTATATTGTCTGGCTAGTGATGATGCACTAAGCAGTTCAGTGAGTTCCAACTTGTGTTAAGGTCAATGCCCTTGATTCGTTACAGAGTCAATGGTGATGACTAGAGTCTCGGTCTAATCCCAGTCAATGGACAAAGTAGACCTCAATGCTGTACTAGACAATGAGGAAGGGAGCTTGAGTGGTTGTGGAAGGCGAGAGCGAGAGGATCATTCAATTGAGAGCAATACTCAACTAAGTTGGAACTAGAGAACTACAGTACATGTGCGGGTTTATATACTGTCTGGAGGACAATGGGGAAGTATAAAAGGAAGTGAAACAAGGGGTGAAACAGGTAGATGAAACAAGTAACAGGGTGTAGTGATGAAGTGAAGAAAGGCTGTTGTAACACGCAAGCATTAGAGAAAGAAATTGTAACAGTTTCCACACAGTGACCATGTTAGGAGGTCCCTAAACAAACCCTTACAACGTCCCACAGTGATGGCTTGCTAGGCCAAAGACGAATCTGATTGCTCTATAGTAATGTCTAGGTGACAGAAACTATCTAGAGACTTAAGGGATGTCTACGCTAAACTACAGCCCTTATAAAGTCTCTTCCTGGTCTGTGCACCACTCGTGCACAGCTATAATCCCTCACAATAAGAGGAGAAGTGCAGCCGCCGAGTCTGCGCCCATATGACCATACCCAGCCCAATTTCTCCATATATGGCAGCGCTTTATTGTATAGCGCTATCAGCCATTCCCGCCGATGCCAGTACCGAGTCCTTGGTACCTCTAGGCATTCCCATATCGCCCCTCAGGCGCCATGCCGCTCATGTATCCTTTCATGGCATAGGTCTGTCATCGGGCTGTCTCCTAAGTTGGCACTCGGTCTAGTCCTATAGCCGATGCTGACCTAACCACCTTCCATATAAGGGCTGCAGCTTTTGCATAGGCTTTCCATTCTAGTGGCGTCTTGTCCTAGCCCTTGTATCTAATCGTTTGAGTGCAGATAAAAAGATAAAAAGAAAAGAAAAACATATCCCGACTCCTCTAGTCCATATCTTCATAAGTTGTATTGATGTCGTTACTGTAAAATGATAGGGGCATGAGGTATGCTCATAACATCACCCCCCCCTTAAGGCCTCGCATCCCGAGAGGCAGAAGTTGCTGAGTCCACATAGTGTGGATCTCTTTTCATCCTTTCATAAAAGCGAGCTAGCTGCTCATTCTGTTCTTCAGGCGTTAAGCCCAACCATTCTGAATCGTCATCCTCCACCTCCTCAATGGTGGTTTCCATGTCCTTTTCTGTACAGGGCATGGAATGCCCTTGATTCTCTTTTGTCTTTTGTCCTCTGATTTGCTGCTTTCCTTGGCAGCTGCTGAGTTCTCCGTTCTTTTCAAGATTTTCTTTTGGAGACACTCAGTGTCTCTTTCATGCGCTTTGCGCTCCTCATCCAATTCTTCCTTTTCTCCCCTCTGTGGGAAATCAAGCATGGGTGACCGCCCGCCACACTCCAGGTCTCTGGAGAACATCCCATCAGTATCGTCTGGAAGCTTCATAATTGCATTCCTTGTTCCTTTCCATTTGCGCCATCTGCACTCCATATTTTCTAAGTATTGTGGCCCAAACTGGCCATCATCCCAGCCAAAGAGTCGTTTATCTTTCCAATGGGTTCCCCGACTTTGTTTGTGCCTTGGTGCACTAGGGGGTTGTTGGGGAACCGTTTCCATGAATTTAATGTACACCTTTCCATTTTTGAGATTTCTAATGTACTTTGGTGCCTTTGGATTTTCCTTATGGAATTTTTTGACCAAGGCCGCTGCGTTAGCCACATTTCCTGCTGGTTCCCAAGTGGACTCCTCCACCAGATAATTTTTCCATTTGATGAGGTATTCCAACCTCCCTCCCTGGCGTCCACTGACGCGACTGTCCATTACTTCTTCTACTTCATATTCGTCCTCCTGGGACTCTTCTACCATCTGCGCGTCCTTGTGCGCTGCCGCTTTTGCTTTTTGTTTTGGGAACTCTGGTTCTCTGTACGGCTTTAACAAGACTTCATTAAAGACGTTGTAAACTTTCCATGTTGCTGGTATTTTTAGTTTATAGGACGACTCGCCGACTTTGGCGAGGACTTTGAGTGGACCAACAAATTTTCCATCAAGCTTCTTAGTTGCTCAAATTACTGGGAGGTTCTCTGTGCTGAGATAAACCTTATCGCCAGGTTTATACTCTCGTGCTGCTTGACAGTGGCTATCATACCGCTCCTTCATGATCTGAGCGGCTTTCTCCAAAGCCTTCTTTGCTTTTGCATGTACATCCTCCAGTTCCTTTGCTAATTGTTCCACAGCTACCACTTTCGGCGCGTAGGTGGGATCCAGACCTTTGTTCGGGTGTCGTCTGTAGTTCATGAAGAAGGGCGTGAAGCCCATTGTGGAATGTACTCGGTCGTTGTGGCAAAATTGTGCCACCGACAGCCAATCGCTCCAATTGTCTTGGCGATTGTTGACAAACATGGTCAGGAATTCTTTTACTTCCTGATTTACTCGTTCCATTTGTCCGTCTGTTTGAGGGTGATAGGCCATTGATCAGTTGGCCTGAATTCCCAACATTCCATATAGGTCATTCATGAATTTTGAAGCGAACTGAGGTCCTCTGTCGCTTATAACTTTTCTTGGGAGCCCATGCTCCCGGAATATGTGGTCCCTGAACAGCGCTGCTGTTCCCTGTGATGTAATTTCTTTTACGGTGGGCAAGAAGTACGACTTCTTTGTAAACCTGTCCACCACTACCATGATCATGTCGTTCCCTTTTGACATGGGGAGGGGTCCCATGAAGTCGACTGATATGACTTCCCATGGTTCTGTTGGAACTTCATTGGGTCTAAGAGGTGCCACACGTGCCTGTCGATCCGGTTTTGCCTTTTGGCATGTTTCACAACCCAGAATGTAACGTTCTATATCCTTGCACATATTAGGCCACCAAAAGTTCCTTGTTAAAGATTCCAAGGTTTTCGCAACCCCCAAATGTCCCCATGAATGATGAGTGGTGATGATGTCTTCTCGCAACGCCACAACTGCTGGTACATATACCCATCCCTTCCAGGTGATGAGTCCTTTTTCCAATTTATATTCTCTGTCTGCCTTCTCGAGGCCTTCGAGAACTTGTGTTTCCCACTGCTGTTTAGGCACATCTTTAATGTCCTTCATGATGTCGTCTATTGCACAATCATCATCGAATACTCGGACAAAGAGGTGTTCTTTTAGTAGAACCACCCCTTCGTTGTCGTTTTCTCCACAGGTATGCCCAGTCTGTCTGGATAACAAGTCTGCCTTGGTGTTGGACTTCCTGCTCCTATGTTTTATGACAAAATTGTATTCCTGCAAGTCCGTCACCCATTGCACCTGCCGTCGATTTAAGTTCTGTGCTTTTCTGAAATAGGTCAAGTTCTGGTGGTCCATCAGAACTTCCACTGTGTGTTTGGCCCCTTTGAGATAGTGGGACCATTCATAGAAAGCGTGCATAACTGCGAGCATCTCTTTGTCATAGATCTTGTAATTTCACTCGGCATCATTTAAGGATTTTGATATGAAAGCCACTGGCTTCCATATGTCGTTTTCTGTTTGTTGTGATAAAATTCCCCCAATGGCAAAGTCTGAGGCATCCACCTCTACTCGAAACTGTCCATCCTCATTGGGAATTCTTAGTACAACTTCTTCTGCAATAGTTTCTTTTATTTTCGCGAAAGCTACATCCTGTAGCTCTGTCCATTTCCACTTGTCTTTTCCAGTAAGGCAAGTCAAGGGTTTTGCCGCCTTCGCAAAGTCTTTTATAAAATGCCTATAGAAGTTGACAAAGCCCAAGAATTGCTGGACCTCCTTTTTGCACCTAGGTGTTGGCCACTTGGTTACTGCTTTTACTTTAGCGGATTCCATCTGGACCGAGTTTTCGCTGATGACGACTCCCAGAAAGTCCATCTCCTTTTTGTCAAAGAAACACTTTTCTGGTTTCAGTGACAGCTTGTGTTCCTCTAGTTTTGCTAGGATACAGTTGACCTGAACTGTATGTTCTTCCTTATTTTTTGAGAATACCAGAATGTTGTCCATGTAAATGACGACCCATCCCTCTGCTATCTCGACTCTGAAGATGTCGTTCATCATTGTCTGAAAGGTGGCAGGCGAATTTGTGAGCCCAAAGAACATGACCAAGGGCTCGAAGAGTCCTCTATTGGTTTGGAAAGCCGCCTTCCATTCATCTCCTTCTTTGATGCGTACGTTGTTGTATCCCCAACATATATCCATCTTTGAGAAGACTTTTGCCTGTGACAATTTATCCACCAGTTTGCCTATCAACGGTAGTGGATACCAGTTTTTTACTGTCATCTTGTTTAGTCACCTGTAATCCTGTACAGGCCATAACTTTCCATCTTTCTTCTTTACAAAGAAGAAAGGTGATGCCATGGGCGATTTACTCGACTGGATTCACCCAGAGTCCAGATTTTCTTTTAGAAATTCATCCAATTGCTGTTGTTCGTCCCTGTTCAGCAGGTAGATTTTACAGTCAACTGGGTTAGACCCGGGGATCAACTCTATAGCGTGATCCCATTGCCGCCATGGTGGTAGTTCATCGAAGGTTTCTTTCTCGAAGACCTTTCGATGTCCTAAGTAATGTCTGGGGACTGCCTCCTCCAGAGTTCGTTTTTTGATTTTTTCTGCTTCCTCTGCGGCTATCCTTGTGGCCGTTGACACATATGCTCTGATGTTAAGTTCTGGTTCCCCAATGTGGACTGCCAACAGTTTGTCCTCTGCTTCAAGGTCCTCTGTTATATCCATCTTGTCCTCTGGCTCTTGGACCGAGGAACCCTTCCAACATGTACCCAGACATCGGTTGAACTCCAGTGTTTGTTTTTTCCAGTTGATGGTTGGATTGTGTTTCCTCAACCAATCGAATCCTAGAAAGATACTGGTTTTCGAGAGATGTGTCACCGCACATTCGATGACTTCTTCGTGTTCACCGATGTGTAGTTTTATTTTTGCCATGTATTCTAGGGGGCCTCTCGAGTTCTTTGTCCTGTCTGCATTGTATATGGGCATTGGTCATACCAATCATCGCTTGGGTATCTGGTGTTTTTCTACAAAGTTGGTGCTGATACACGTCCCAGTTGCACCAGAATCCAGCAACATTTTGATGCGGATACTTTTTGATCTGTCCATTTGTGAGACGACTCCTGTTAGGTCTATCTCATTGTAGCCAGTCCCTTGCACTGTTTTTTCTCGTAAGTGCACTAGGTTCCACATGGCGTCTACTTCTGTCATGGCATTTAAATCATCCACCAGCCGTTCATCCACTTCTTTTACTCGTTTATTGTCTACCCATTGTTGTAGACACTCCACCGCTATTTGTTTGGGCTGTTCCCAAATCCTCCTCAACATCCATTGTGGGGACCATGCTTTTAGGCATTCCCCCTGCTTTGCTCTCACTCATAGGTTCCTTAAGTGATGTATACTCCCACTGCATTCATAAAGTAGTGTCTGCAGTTTGATCTGGGAGTCTGTGTATTCGGGTACATCACTTTCTGAAGTTTGAGTGGCAGCCAGTGGCACAGAGCACTCTTCTGCAGGCTTTTCACAAGATCCTTGAGCTTTCTTAGCTCCCGTTGCTGTCATCATATTATTGATAATTTGTACAGCCCTGTGGCTCCTTGTATTCTTTTTACAAGCTAGTACTGTGTGGCCGTCTTCTCCACACTTATAGCATGTCACCATTCTTTCTGGTGCCCTACACTCTTCTCCTGAGTGTCCTCTCTTTTTACAGTTCCAACAAATGACTGCCTTGTCGACATCCATGGCGTTAGGATCCCTTTCAATCCTTGAAGGTTCTGCAGGGAACTGTGTCTGAATCTGGGGTTGGCTATTTTTGACTGACATTTGCTCTTTGTATTCCCTTTGTGAATGAGGGAATTCATAGGCTTCGTTAGCCTTTCTCTCAGCTCATGCTAGTGCTGTCACTCTTGTCTGGATTTGTTGCAAAGTGGCGTTGTCTGCCAGACCCCCATGTCAGATTAATTCTCTTCCCAACACTGGACTTAAGTGATTCTGGAATTGCGAGATCAGAGCTTGATCATTCCAGTCCATTAACGGGGTAAGGGAATTGAATTTGATGATGTAGTCTTCTACTATCATCGCTCCCTGTTGCAATTTTAGTAAAGCCTCGATAGCTTTTTCCTTCGTTTTGGTTGACATGAAGAATTCGTGCATCTGAGTTTTAAAATCCATCCAATCCATGAACGGGAATTGGTTTGATAGAGGTCGCCTCCTCCAGTTAGCATCGTCTGTAGTTTCTCCCATATTTAGCTGAGCCCAATCTAATTTGGCACTCCAGCCATTGTTATTAATTCCATTTTGAAACTCCTGTTGCGCTTCCTGGAACGCTTTGAGTTTCACCCTGCACCAGTCTGTTGCTCTGTCCCCTTTTCCACCTTTAATTCTGTTTAGGCAGATTGGGATCTTTCAATGATCTTCCTTCTCGTTTGCCAGCATAAAATACATCTCCATTTGATGTATCCAGCCATCCACCATTTGTGGATCTCCTTCATAAAAATCTGGCATTTCTGCCTTTGTGAGTGGACCTGGTTCTGACTGATTGGACCGCTGATATTCCCTTATCATGTCAGCAATGGCTAGACCTATGTCTGTCACTGCTGTTTGTCAATTTTCTATTTGTCTGTTGATTGCCTCCTCTTGAGCTGTCCTGACTGCTGCTGGTCTTGTGGGCGAACAAGGTCTGATGGTCCTGGAGGTACTCCAGTGCTGTTCCCATCCGTTCATTGCTCTGTACACTTGTTCAGCCATCTGAGCTGTGAACCTGAAAGCCCCGAGTTGGTGTGACCCGTTGCCTTCTTGCAGCATTTCTTTTACTCATGACCAGCCTAGAGTCCCTCCTGATGCATGAACAAGATGCCACATGTTGTGACACCCCTTCGTTTGTCTCCAGTATAAAGGTTGGTATCTGTTTCTGAGGTCCGGATCCCATTCACATATTTCTTGGATTGTGGGATACGCAGGCCATTTGTATATGTTGCAATACCATTCCTTTATCAACCAGAGGTAACAGTATCCTGCTAGTCGTGGGTGTAGATTGTTTTGTCCCCACTCATTAATTGTTGGACATCCGTAGAGGGTTGTATTCCCAAGTTCAGACTGAGCTGCTGCTGTGACTTCGCGTGCTGGTTGCTTGTCTCCTATATTTCCATTTAATGCGTGCATTAACACATTCCAGTCAGCATGTTCCATCGTCATGCCTTCATGCTCATACAGTTCTTTTGCATGGCATTCGTATTGTATCGTGTGTGGCGCCATTCCAGAAGTTTGGATAGCCTTTTCTCCATCAATGATAACCGTAAGCCACTGGTTATATTTTGACGCCATGAGTGCCTTCCATATGGGACTGGATGCATCCCCTTTGAACGAGTCGTTCAATAAATTGGTCAGGGTTAAGTATTCCCTGTATGCTCTTTCGAGGGCTTTGGTTGCCCATAACGCAGCTTGTTTTGCTGCCCATTGTTCTAGTAAAGCATCCCATGCTTCTGTCTGAATTCGTAACTCCTCAGCTTCTCGTTGCCAGATGATCTCTTGCGCGTGTGCGCGCTTCTCTCGACATTTTTCTTTTAAGAACGCCCACCACAGTTGTACGTGGTTATCATAACAGCGGTAAATAGTATCGCCAGTAATTTCGGTAGGCCTAGTAGAGACCTTGTCCCTATTGGTAACCCAGTCCACTTCGAAGATGCATCCAATCTCTGAAAGTGTCACCTGGGTGTGAGGTAGTATGTAATTGAATGAGCAACGCATGGCTCTCCTCGTATGTGTGTTTCCTAAAAATAAATCTTCAACCGACTTCAGGCCCTCCACTGACAATCAGTCCATTCTTCTGGCTGTCCGGAAATAGTCCGCGCCTATCGATGATGTCCCCTGGGAAACAAGGGAGTTACTGTCTGCAGTGTTGTGGGTCCACAGGTTATTAAAATACGTGTGCCTGGCAATTCGCCTCACTATCTTTGTGCCAAGTTATCAACCCGAAATCAGGTAGGGTTGCTTGTACAGGGAGTATGTGAGGAACTTTGTATCAGCCTTGATACACAATGTAAATCAAGTTTCTTCGCTCGTTCCTGAGCTCTTCCGAAATAGCAGTGTACTATACCTGGGGCGCATCTATGGTCTCCTGCCTACGCTCTCCCAGTGCACTAGTACTCTCTCCTGCTACTTTGTGTAGACTACCCAAGTAGGGTTTGTCGTCAGGCCCAATGGGGCATATTGAGGACACTTAAACAGTGCCCATCGACAGTAAGTAGTGCTGTCGAAGTCGATGTCGCCTGGAGAGGATGCGGGCTATGTGATTACTCCCTCTCAGTAGAAACTAGGCTGTTGACGCAGTGAGCAACGACGAGTAAATAGTACTCGGTGCTATACGACCAACAGGGTAGAATGGTAAGTCTCTAGATTATGTTAGGAGGTCCCTAAACATAACCCTTACAACGTCCCACAGTGATGGCTTGCTAGGCCAAAGACGAATCTGATTGCTCTATAGTAATGTCTAGGTGACAGAAACTATCTAGAGACTTAAGGGATGTCTACGCTAAACTACAGCCCTTATAAAGTCTCTTCCTGGTCTGTGCACCACTCGTGCACAGCTATAATCCCTCACAATAAGAGGAGAAGCACAGCCGCCGAGTCTGCGCCCATATGACCATACCCAGCCCAATTTCTCCATATATGGCAGCGCTTTATTGTATAGCGCTATCAGCCATTCCCGCCGATGCCAGTACCGAGTCCTTGGTACCTCTAGGCATTCCCATATCGCCCCTCAGGCGCCATGCCGCTCATGTATCCTTTCATGGCATAGGTCTGTCATCGGGCTGTCTCCTAAGTTGGCACTCGGTCTAGTCCTATAGCCGATGCTGACCTAACCACCTTCCATATAAGGGCTGCAGCTTTTGCATAGGCTTTCCATTCTAGTGGCGTCTTGTCCTAGCCCTTGTATCTAATCGTTTGAGTGCAGATAAAAAGATAAAAAGAAAAGAAAAACATATCCCGACTCCTCTAGTCCATATCTTCATAAGTTGTATTGATGTCGTTACTGTAAAATGATAGGGGCATGAGGTATGCTCATAACAGACCACTGGTGTGGACTTGGTAATGACTGGAGTTATTACTTCCTTTTTTATTTCAGGAAGTTTTGGCATGAACATAGCAAGGGATGGTTGAGCCCTTGGCCAGTATGTCAACTGGACTTTGGTTTTTTTTTTGTCAACTTCCTGTAAGTTGACTTCTTTGATGTCATCCTCATAGTCAGATTTATGTGCATAAGCTTGAACCTGACTGCATTCCTCTCTATTGTCATTACAATTACAAAATTTTTTGACTCAGTTGCAGTCTGTGCAAAAACAAGTTGATGTTCCAAACATCCCTGTCTTTTTAACTACTATTGGGGGGGGAGTGGGCAGGGAGGATGAGTCAGAGGATGATGAGGATGTGTCACCTATCCACTGGAAGGGCATGAGTTAATGTGAGTCAAAGTGAGCCTTTTATAGGTTTGGAAGCTTTGTTTATTTGGTTGTATTTAGGCAGTGTAGACTTTTCATTGTTTAACATCACATGCTCAACACGACACATTGTTTATTTGTATTTGTTATAAGTGGTGCAGGGCTCACTCCCAACTTAGGGTTTTTTGGCATTAGCCTTGTTTAACCCACCCCTCAGAGTGCCAGCATGTCAATATTTAAATGTGGAGTTTTCTCTCATGAAACAAAGGGTCCCACCCTGGTGGGGTTTTATGTCAGAAATAAATATTGCTGGGTGTGAACATAATGACTAATAAGCCCCCCCAGAGTGAAGCGTAGGGATGGGGAGAAGGCTTTTTTATTATCTAATAAAGGGGATTATCTAATTCTATTATTATACAATTTATATTTATGTAATCTATTATATGGTGGCTTATTCCTTCTGCTGATCTAGGGTCCGTATTAGATAAGTAAATGAAGCCTTTCCAGCTTTGGTTAATAGTTTTTGTGGCTCTATACTTGCCACTGATATCAAATTCTTTTTGCATTCCAAAGAATGCCTTCCACCATTGCCTTGGTAGCAACTCCGACATCTCCATGTCATCAAAGATCATTAAGTCAATGTTGTCCTGTATCTTGTCAGGGTTCCACTCCATTGCCATGTAGCTGTGTTTGGGGGCTAGTGATCTGGCCCAGAGTGTTTTGCTGTATCAGGAGGGGGATATTATTATGAGGGACTTGGGGTGGTCTTGCCATGCTGAGTTGATGATGTCCCTCTTGTAATTGGACATGGCTTGTGGGATGTTGATGAAGGCATTGGTGGGGTATGGGGAGGTATATGTGCATTCTTCCTTTTGGAAATGGTGTCTTGTGCATGCAGCGACATTCAGGAATGATTTGATGTAAGCCTTGGCATTGCACAAGCCATGTCTGACTACAAGAGGGATGTCATTGACTTGGCATGGCAAGATCACCCCAAGTCCCTCATCATCATCTCCCCCTCCCAATATGGCAAAACTCTCTGGGCCAGATCACTAGCCCCAAAACATGGATACATGGCAACAGAGTGGAATCTGGACAAGATCAGGGATGACATCAACCTCATGATATTTGACGATGTGGAGATGTCAGAGTTGCTACCAAGGCAACAGTGGAAGGCATTCTTTGGAATGCAAAAAGAATTTGAAATCAGTGACAAGTATAGAGCCACAAAAACCATTAACTGAAGCTGGAAAGGCTTCATTTACTTATCTAATATGGACCCTAGATTGGCAGAAGGAATAAGCCACCATATAATAGATTATATAAATATTAACTGTATTGTAGTAGAATTAGATAATCCCTTGTACTAAATAGTTTTTATTCCTACTTATTTAAAATACACTCAATCCGGCAGGATCCTCCCAACCCTACACTTTGCTCTGGGGGGCCCCTCCTGCCTCTTCCATTAAGTGCCAGGAAGGGGGGCACAAGAGTGATGATAGAGACAGATCATGTATTCTAGTCATATCTAATCAGATAATATGAAATCTAATCAAGCATCTCCACTGACAACATACATAATCCTACTACACCACATATACCCAACTTAGGGTGTCAGCTTATGCCTCCCACCCTAAGTTGGGAGTTAACAGGAGTGAGCACTGCACTGCTTATAACATGTCAAGCACATGATGTTAAACAACAAAAATCTACACTGCCACCCAAATACAACCAAATAAACAAAGCTTCCAAACCTATAAAAGGCCCACTTTGACTCACATTAACTCATGCCCTTCCAGTGGATAGGCAACACATCATCTGAATCATCTGAATCATCCTCCCTGCCCACTCCCCCCCCATCATGTCCACCATCACCACCCCCAACTCCCCCACTAGAAATAGTATCTGCCTCGCTGTTCCTTCACCAGCAGATTCTTCAGTCCACCCCCATGTCCTCTTCCAACTCTGGATCATCATGGTCTACTTTAACAGATGCCCCCTCTGCCACATATGGTGTTGCTGCCCCACCTGCCACAACCACGATGCCTGGATGCCAACAGACAGATGGCAAGGCCACCATTTCAGAGCCACCCCCCTGGAGAACTGCACATGTCAGCTGGACATGTGGGTATTTTTTGTAAGTCAACCCAGCCTCCCTATTTATATAACAGAACTAATAGGAAGGCCAGTTTGACTTACAGCCACCAACCCCAACCCACCAAGCCCTGCAGATTGCCCAGATACAATGGGCCCTATTCCAAAGGTGGAAAGTCCTCCACCTCTGCAACATTGACAGGCAAGGGATCCATTGGCAAGTAGCCACAGCCTGCATCACCCCCCACACCACCACCCACCCCATAAACAGAGAGGTAGAATTCTTCTACCTCAACAACAAAAGCCTGCCCATCATCAACATGACTGGGGCCAGGACAAGGTCAAGGTACTGGTACCAGTGCCTTTGCATGCAGGACCTGCCAATCATAGAATCATGCACAGAATGTTTATTAGAACTATTTACTGATTTAAATATATAAATAGTTTAATAAACAAAATTTTTTTTTTAACTGTCTGGAACCACATGAACTTAAATGACTCAACCTAATTAAACACAATGACTCAGTATGATTAAATCCAAACATATATAAAGAACCCCAAACACAACCCTTCATGGCAGATGCCTCCACTTCCAAAGGTTACAAACACCAATGCTCCTCCACCATCCCTGAGTTCTTCAATGTCCAAAAGTCTAACAAACAAAAGACACATCACAGAAGAACATCTAGCTCAACAAACACCATATATCTCCACAACCCAACCCAACCAACAAACAGAACATGTTTCGCACTATGCCAATCATACCAATCAACTATACCTAAAAGCTCTAAACAGAACCCCCATCACTGCCACTACTACCAAATCCCACACAACAAACAATTAAATATGGCCTCCACAGGACAAGGACACATCAAGGGCACTAACGAAATCTCACCTAACACAGAAGAATCTACCCATTACTATGAAACCCACCTAGTCCAATTCAAAGTCAACTTAAAGGCCAAAAAAGTACAAATTGAAAGAAGCACAATGACTATCGCCATATGGGAACCTGACACATGGCCCTGTTACACATGCAATATATCAACCCTAGATTACATGGGTGTGGGAAACTACTACTCCTAAAACATAGGATGGTGCCACAAATCATCAATCTATATACCCAAAACTACAACCGACATGATTTACCAAATAGAATCTAACCAATCATGGCTAGTACAAACTATTGCTTGGACAGCTGCCCCTGCCTTCCTATACAACCAAGCCATGCCTTACCTAGAACCCCACCACATGGATGGCAAATACAAACTACTAGTGAACATGGGAACCCTAAAAAAGGGCCCTGGAAGATCCACCCTAATCACATGGACAGAAAAGTACTACTCACACAGTGGCAAAGAATCCAAAGTCCAACATACAATAGACTTCCTTTTAGAAGCACCCCTACATACCAAATACCCATCAAAACTGTTCTATTGGGCCCCAACAGCACATGTGTGTTATGAGCATAACTCATCCTATTCAATTTTTACAGTAACGACACTAATGACGAATATGCGGATACGGACTTGGGGAGTCGGAATCTATTTTTCTTTTCTTTTTATCTTTTATCTTCACTCAAACATTTAGATACAGGACTCAGACGATACCTTGGTCGCGGGGATGGGCTATATTAGGACTGCAACCCTTATATGGAAGGTGGTTAGGTCAGCATCAGTTATGGACTTGCCGAGTGCCAACTAGGACAGTGGCCCGATGATGGGCCTACGCCATGATAGGATACATGAGTGGCATGGCGCCTGAGGGGCGACATGGGAACACCGAGATGTACCAATGACTAGGTACTGGCACAGGAGGGAATCGGCCAAAATGCATAACAATAGGCATGGCCGCATATGGAAGGACAGAGTGTTGGTGTGGGAGGAGATCTCCAGATAAGGTCAGATGGGCACAGATCGGCTGCTGCGCATTGATCCCGGCTTGAGGGACTTTAGCTGCGCGCTGTCTGTGCACAGACCAGGGGAGCAGTATATAAGGGTTGTAGTCTTAGGTAGCAAGTCCCTAAGACTCTAGATAGTTTGTGTCCTAGACACTTCTACTTGAGCAAGCAGCTTCTTGTCTTCAGCTTAGCAAGCCCCACTCTGAGTCTTTTAGGTTGTGTTCAGGTCGTCCCTAACATAATCTAGAGTCTTTACCACTCTACCCCATTGGACTTACAGCACCGAGTGTGTTTGGCTCGTCATTGCTCACAGCGCCAACAGCCTAGTTTCATTTTCTGAGGGTAGTAACTGCACAGCCCATGACCTCTCCAGGCAACTACACCACATACTGTCAACGGGCATCAAACAAGACGTCCTCAATACACCCTTAGGGTCTGTCTATAAAACAGTAATGGAAGAGAATACTAGTGTGTTGGGAGAGTGTAGGCAGGAGACCATAGATGCACCCCAAGCATAGTATACCATTATTGCCGAAAAACTCAGGAATGAGTGAAAACACTTGGTATATGTGTGTATCAAGGCTGAATCAAAGTCCCTCTATACCCTCTGTACAAGCAACCCCTACTTTGTTATCGGGGTTGATAACTTGGCACAAGGACACTAGGGCGAATTGCCAGGCACATGCATACTGATAGCTTTCAGACCCACGACACAGCAGACAACAACTCTCTTGTTTCCCAAGAGACATCATCAACTGGCGCGGATTTATTGCCAGAGGAACGGATCAAGTGTTGGTGGAGGCCCGAACTTGGTTGAAAATTTATTACAGCAGAATCATCAATGAGACACAATGCAGTGCTCGTTCACATATATACTACCCTATGCCCAGGCGACACTCTCGGAAATCGGGTGCATTTTCGAGGCGGACTGGGTCACCAGCAGCGACATGGTCCAAACAGGACCCAGAGAATTTATTGGCGACACAGTCATTCGCCGTTATGATAACCACGTCCGACTATGGTGGAAACACTGGAAAGAATCGCGACGACTTGAGCACATGCAAGCGCAGATTCTCCTACGGGAACGAGAAGCCCAACAGGAGAAGGAACAGAAGGAGGCCTGGGAAGCCTTACTTATGGAAAGGGCCACCACTTGTGCTGTCTTACGAGCAGAACATGCCATGAAAAAGGCAGAGAGGGAATACCAAACCATCATCGAGTTGCTAGAAGTCCAATACAAAGGAGACACCTCCAACCCCATCTGGCTGGCCCTGGTCTTGTCGAAGTACAACCAGTGGCTCATGCTAATCAACAACGGCGATAAGGCTATCCAGCATTACCGGGTAGCAGTAGAATGACTCAGATGTGCGCACCATGTAGAGGAGTTATACAAGCATGAGGGCATGACCATGAGTCATGAGGATTGGAACGTGTGGATGCATGCGATGAACGGAAACATACAAGCAACCTGCTACACTAAATGGAAGCGTGAGCAGGAGGAGGAAGAATGTCGAAAGGGAATCAGATTTGATCCCCTTCTTATCACAAAGCCGCCTGGGGCTATTATCACCAGGACACCAGAATGGCTCCTCACCGAGCCTCGACACCATCTTTGCTCTATTGGGCTAGAGCACTTCCTCAAAGATATTGGGGAGGACTTGTGGAATGATCACAAAGCCAGACTACTGGGATGGCATGCAAACATCAAAGCACACCTACCAGGACCAAGGGCTTGAAGTCCCATCGCACCCAACCAATGGAGAGAAAACGGGTACTGCTACATGTACCTGTTCAAAGAGGAGTACTACGACAAGTACAACTGGCCAGCGTGGCCTACCCTCTATGACATAGTCAGCTGGGAACCAGAACTCCGAGACGACATGGTGGTCTTCGCCATCCAGGATACCATTCGACCTGGGCAGTGCCATATTATCGAAGAGTCGGCTGTATGTCGGGACGACATCAAATACACCTGGGATGAGTTGGTAGACCTACACAAGGTCTCCCACTATACATGGACAGTACGGTTCGGTGGACAGTCCAAATCCAAGCGAAGGGCAGCGCAGCGGAAGCTGGCCCAAGCTCCAATAAAACGAGTCAACCTCAGGACAACAGTCACAGTTGAACAAGCTTACGCTGAGGTGGCTGGACGAGCATGCCCAGCAATAGTAGAACCTAAACCTATTGTGCAACCAGCGTGGTCATACGCAGCGGCAGCACAAGGTAATAAGGAAAACAAAGCACAAGTTGTCACTCAAGGAGGTGACGCAGCACATTGGCATGGAGGAGTACCCACTGCAGCGGACTGGCTCTCAACTGAAGAGTACCCACAGGGAGCAAACAACGTGCATAAGAAAAGAGAAATCGAGCAGTGGAGAAGAATTGTAGAAAGGGAGGCATGGTTGCCCTACCCTTATCCAAAAATGTCTTGGGCCAACAGTGGCTTCAACCCAGACATACCAGGTTACTGTTACCTGGTTTTAATCAAAAAACAGTACTGGGACGAATTTCTGTGGCTGCCCTATCCTCAGATCCAAGAGATCTGCACTTGGGATCATAACCTATGGGAGACCGATGTGATGACCATTATCCGAAAGTTGTACAAACAGGACACCACTCTGCACATTGAAAAATACAACAGTAATTGCAGAGGATGGTTTCACATTGAGTGTCTCAACTGAGAAGGAATGAGCCATTACAAATTAGGCGCCACTCCTTTTAGACTAACGGTCGATATGATCACGCATGCCTACCATGCAGTAATGGGATGGCAGGAACATTGGCAAGACACTGAAACACTGGAACCATTAGCTGCTACACAACCAGCAGCAGCAGTGGCAGCTCGAGAGGATGACATCCATAGACAAGCAGAAGAAAGACAACAGGCTATCACCAGTGCCGGTCAGGCTCTGGCAGCAATGATCAATGAGTACCAACGGTCCAACCGTCGAGAACCCGGACCTCTCACCAAAGCAGAAATGCCTGCTTTCTATGAGGGAGACCCTCGGATGGTAGATGGATGGTTACGTTGATGAGCATCGTTCCAATGTGATGGTGTATAGGTATCAAACAGATTAGTCTCAGCACTAGATGTTAGAAACCTTACCCTCACTAGGATTACACATGCCTGACCCCATCGCTTAGCATCTGCACCCATCCAAAGTCTTCCGCGCTAGCTACGAGCAACTCCGCCAACTCCGCGATTATCCGCTATAAGGAAAGCATCGCCCACACCTAACGACCAAGTTGCCTCCCACATACGCCATCCAAAACCCGCGCTAGTCGGTCATGCGCATCCGATGTCAGCACCATGTCAGCCGAGCCACACAAAATTGTCAGCCGGCACAGCTTAGGTCACTGGAGAAGGGACTGTCGCCATCAATATCATATCTGCATTAGGAAGGAGCTACAGTCTACGATCCAAGGGTCACCCCTATGCAGCCGCCATGTCATCCCTAGCAACGAACCGACATAGCGGGTCAGGACTCTCGCGGACAAATAAACCCATCGGCTGACGACCAGTTATGGTATGGACCAGTCAGGTCCACGGAAAATAGAGCACAGGGACACGTCAAGCCAGATGAATCCTGGAGTTGCCGCGCACAGCAATCAGGCACGTCTATTTCAAGTATTCAACTCTATTAGCATCCCGCGTCGGGTCGCGATACTGGTTCTCACTGTGGTGCTCCTATATCACCATTGCGTCCCTCAGCTAGCCCCATTGCGCGAAGACTTTCAAGATGGTGATAAGTTCACCCCGCTATTGGAAATAGCGAGGAATGGGAAGGGGTGAGGTCGCGAAAGGATTCCCGTCAACTCCGGTGTGCGCGATGACAACGCTACGACGCGCGGAACTGGCAACCCCGCGGATAATAACGTTTGTCACACAAGGCGTAACAGCGATGAACGCGGGACGCGGAGTACGACAAAAGCTCAGAGGCGCGAACAAAACGAGGAGGACGTAGCTGAAAGGATGAGACTCGAAGGCTGGGGTGTACTATATTTTTTTTTTCTAAGTGTGGTACATGAGCTTATATACGTTTTTCTACCCTACTAATAACGAAGTGACTCTGCAAATTTTCACCTTGCAACCGTATATCCAAATCCGTCTTGAAAGTCTTCACGCAATGGGGCTAGCTGAGGGACGCGACAGTGGTATTGGAGCGCCGCGGTGAGAGCCAGTATCGCGACCCGACGCAGGACGCTAATAGAGTTGTATACTTGAAATAGACGTTGCTGATCGCTGCGTGCAGCAACGCCGGGATTCATCTGGCTTGATGCGTCCCTGTTCTCTATTTTCCGCGGACCTGACTGGTCTATACCGTAGTTGGTCGTCGGCCGATGGGTTTACTCGTCCGCTAGGGGCCTGATCCGCTATGTCGGTGCGTCGCTAGGGCTGACGTGGCATCCGTATATGGGTGACCCTTGGATCATAGACTGTAGATCCTTCCTAACGCGGATATGGTATTGATGGCGGCAGTCCCTTCTCCGGTGACCTAAGCTGTGCCAGCTGACAATTTTATGTGGGTCGGCCGACAGGGTGCTTTATCGGATGCGAACGACCGACTAGCGCAGGTTTTGGATGGCGTACGCGGGAGACGACTTGGTCGTTGGGCGTGGGCAACGCTTGCCCTATAGCGGATAATTGCGGAGTTGGCGGAGTTGCGCGTAACTAGCGCGGAAGACTTGCGGAAGACTTTGGATGAGTGCAGATGTTAAGCGACGGGGTCAGGCATGTGTAATCCTAGTGAGGGTAAGGTTTCTAACGTCTAGTGCTGAGACTAGTCCATTTGATACCTATACACCGTCACATTGGGACAATGCTCATCATCTCCCCCCCACTTAAAAATCTGACTGTCCTCAGTCAGTCGCGCGAAGGGATTGGATAATTGATTGCTGGAGTTTCAACTGCAGTGCTTCTCGTGTGGTATGACCTATGAAATGAAATGAAAAGGAACTATACTACGAATGAAACCGAGATATAAATGAAACATGCGTGAGTGCCTGCTGGGTTTTATAATCTGCGATACGTCTTGGTCCGGCTGCGTGCAGACGTCTTCTTCATATTCGGAAAAGCGAGGTCCACGGGATTGGGCCTTGACTGTGCGCGCTACTCGGGTATGTCGACTCCTGGTCACGGGATCATGCGATTGCGGCCTTCGTTGAATTAGCTTAAACTTCATCCTTCCAGTTCTCTTTATCATCCGCTACCATGTCATCCTCCAAACAAACGCCCGACTACAATTCTGATGAGGAAATCACGCGCATGGAGGCGCAGCTAGAACGGGAAGAAGAGGAGCGACACGCGCGGGAGGAGGCGGAGCGAAGAGCCCGCGAGGAGACTGCGGCTCAATTGGCTTTATTGAAGGCTGAGCGGGCCCGCAAGCAACAAGAAGCAGCTGAGCGGAAGGCTCGAGAAGAGCGGGAGGCCGCGGAACGAAAAGCTCGAGAAGAGGAAGAAGCACGGCGCAGGGCTGTGGAAGAAGCGGAGCGGCAGTTACGCGAAGAGAGAGAGGCCGCGGAGGAGAGGGCTCGAGAAGAGGAAGAGCGACGGAGAGCTGCTGAAGAGAAACGAGAGGAAGCGGAGAGGCGAGCTGCTGAAGAGGAAGCCGTGGAAGTCGAGCGGCGACAACAGGAAGCCGAGACGCGTCGCCAACAAGTGTCGTTGCCCCAGGTTCAACTTCGCCTGCCCGAGCGTCAACCGGGTTCCTCACTGGATGTTGCGACGGTGTGGGCACAGGTGGAGGCAGAGGAAGCGATGATGGAGGAGGCAGATGAGGCCACGCTGGCGGCACTGGTTGCCGTGAATCAAAAAGAGGCCGCGCGGGCTCAGCGGAAGCAGAAGCGGGCGCGCGCCGCTAGCGCGGGAGTAGAAGCTGGTCTGTCTAAGCGGGCCAAGTCGAGGTCTCCAAACGAACTGCCTTGCGACCGGTGGGTTTTCTTCTCTTTCCTTTCCATGTCTCTTCCTAATCATTCGCTAGGTGCTCATTGGCAGGCATCACCTGCTACCCATCTCCAGGGCCTAGGAGCAAGGTCTGTGCGGAGTGCCAGCATCTCCGCCAGAAGTGTGTCGTGAGCGGCGTTCCCGTATTCAGGCGGGACAAAAAGATCGTCAAGTCAAAGGCTATCGTGGTGAGTGACGAGGAAGACGACGTCTGGGTCGCGGAAGAGGCCATTCCGCGGGACGCGAGCACCAGGGCCTCAACCTCAGAAGATGGCCCAACAACAGTTTCGACAGGGGAGACCATTTCCCTACTCCAAGAACAAAATCAACTCCTCCGCGAGCAAAATCAACGGTTGCACGACCAGACCTGCCTTCTCGCCGTCCTCTCACAAACATTCATCGGGTCTTCCAACGTACAGACCGAAATACTTCGGGAGTTGAGCTCCCTCCGCGGGTCGTCTGGGCGCGTCAAAGATCTTCTCGAGAGGTCGCTGGGGCGCTCGCCCACGCCGTATGATAACGAGGGCGGCGCGGATTACGATAGCACTTCGGATGTGTGCTGGAGTCCTGTGCCGCCTAGCGAGGAGCTAGAGTATGTCGATGAGGTAGCGGAACAAGCGGGGCCTTCCTCAAGCGCGGAGGCAGGGGCAATGGTGGCCGTAGCGGAGGTGGAGGTGACGGACAAGGCTGGTGACTTCGCTATGGAGCCGCCAGCCCGTTTCAACTAATCTTGGTGCTCCACGGGCCTCTTCGTACTTTATTATCTTGTATCTTGGCCTAATACCACCTTTTCTTGCATTGTGACGAAAATGGATTAATAATCTGTTAGTCGGAAAGTATAGCTGTCTGGGAGTCTGTATAGAAATTATGGATGAGGCAACTGTAGGTAAAAGTAGGTGAGGAATGAAGAAGAACTTTACTAGTGGTCCTGGGTATGTATTCAAAAATTAAACAGCACGGAGTTGGCGGAATTTGCGAGTTTTTGCTGATAATGACTCCAAGGAAATCCATTTCCTTTTTGTCAAAGAAACACTTTTCTGGTTTTAGTGAGAGCTTATGCTCTTCTAGTTTTGCTAAGATACGGTTGACCTGAACCGTATGCTCTTCCTGATTTTTTGAAAACACAAGAATGTCGTCCATGTAAATGACGACCCATCCTTCTGCTATCTCGACTCTGAAGATATCGTTCATCATCGTTTGGAAAGTGGCTGGCGAATTCGTGAGCCCAAAGAACATAACCAAGGGCTCAAAGAGTCCTCTGTTGGTTTGGAAGGCCGCCTTCCATTCATCTCCCTCTTTGATGCATACGTTGTTGTATCCCCAACGTATGTCCATCTTTGAGAAGACTTTGGCTTGTGACAACTTATCCACCAGCTCTCCTATCAGTGGTAGTGGATACCGGTTTTTGACCGTCATCTCATTGAGTCGCCTGTAATCCTGTACAGGCCATAATTTTCCATCCTTCTTTTTAACAAAGAAGAAGGGTGATGCCATGGGCGATTTGCTTGACTGGATTCGCCCTGAATCCAGGTTCTCCTTTCAGAATTCGTCCAGTTGTTGCTGCTCATCTTGATTGAGCAGATAGATTTTGCAATCAACTGGGTTAGACCCGGGAATCAACTCTATGGCATGATCCCATCGCCGCCATGGTGGTCGTTCATCAAAAGTCTCTTTTTCGAAGACCTTTCGATGTCCTAAGTAATGTCTGGGGACTGCCTCCTCCAGAGTTCATTTTTTGGTTTTTTCCGCTTCTTCTGTGGCTATTTTTGTGGCTGTGGATGCGTAGGCCCTGACATTAAGTTCCGGTTCGCCGATGTGAACTGCCAACAGTTTATCCTCGGCTTCGAGGTCATCTGTTATATCCATTTCATCCTCAGGTTCTTGAACAGAGGACCCCTTCCAACAAGTACCCAGGCAACGGTTGAACTCTAGTGTCTGCTTCTTCCAGTTAATGGTTGGATTGTGTTTCCTCAACCAATCGAAACCCAAGAAGATGCTTGTTTTAGAGAGGTGCGTTACTGCGCATTCGATAACTTCTTCATGTTCTCCGATGCGTAGTTTTATTTTTGCCATGTATTCCAAGGCGCCTCTCGAGTTCTTCGTACTGTCTGCGTTATATACTGATATTGGTCGAACCAGACGTCACTTGGGTATTTAATGTTTCTCTACGAAATCGGTGCTAATTGTTATGAGCATACCTCTCATTTCAAACTTTACAGTAACGACGTCAATGACACTTATGAAGGACTGGTCACGAGGAGTCGGAAGATCTTTTTCTTTTCTTTTTATCTATTTTACCAAGCTCAAACGTCTATGAACAAGACTACGCAACGGGACTCTAGGAGGATGCCCTACGTGAACTGCGGTCCCTATAAGGAAGGAGGTTAGGTCAGCATCGGCTATGGAGATAGACCGAGTGCCGGCAGGAGTTGCGGCCCGATGATGGGCCTACGCCATGAAAGGAATCATGAGCGGCACGGCGCCTGAGGGGCGACATGGGAACGCCAAGGAGTACCGAGTCAACGGTACGGCGTGCATGGGAATCGGCCGAAGTCCTGAACAATAGGAAGGCCGTATGAAGACAACCCAGGAGTTGGGTGTGAGAGGATCTCCCCATAGAAGGTTAGATGAGCGCAGATCGGCTGCTGCGCATTGATCCCGGCATGAGGGACTTTAGCTGCGCGCTGTCTGCGCACAGACCAGGGGAAGCGGTATATAAGGGCCGTAGTTTAGCGTAGGAGACTCTTAAGTCTCTAGATAGTCTATTGTCACTAGACATAGCTACAGAGCAATCAGAATCGTTTCAGACTTAACAAGTCACCGCTCGAGTCAGATAGGTTGTGTCTAGGGCAGTCCTGACATAATCTAGAGACTTTATTCTCTACCCCGTTGCTAGCTGTCCAGCACCGAGCACGCCGCTCGTAGCTGCAAAGGACATTCAACGGCCTAGTTTCTATCTTTGACGGTTGTAATCCGATTATCCCGGAACCGTTGGCGACGTCGACCACGACTATACTTTGGCGGTTGTAACCTGATTATCCCAGGACCGTCGGCGACTTCGAATTCGACAGACCACTGTCAACGGGCACTCGATTTTAGTGTCCTCAATACGCCCACAGGGGCCTGGCGACAAACCCAAGCTTGGGTAGGCTACAAACAGTAAAGGACGAGAATACTAGTTCGCTGGGGTGAAGCGTAGGCAGGAGACCATAGACGCGCCCTGGGTTTAGTATACCTTTATTGCGGAAAAGCTCAGGAACGAGCGAAACAACTCTACTGGTGTTGCATATCAAGGCTGAACCCAAGTTCCTCACATACTCCCTGTACTAGCACCCCTACCTGATTTCGGGGTGATAACTAGGCACAAAGATAGTGAGGCGAATTGCCGGGTGCACCCAATAGATAGCTTGCGGACCCACGACACTGCAGACAACATCTCTCTTGTTTCCCAAGAGACGTCATCGACAGGCGCGGATTTTCGGCTGCCGCAAAGAACAGATCAAGTGTCAGTGGAGGGCCTGAACTTGATTGAAGATCTTTTTACAGGAACGTCCTTACACCTTCCCTCATCAAAAATGAATTGTCATTTCCAATACGTACTCCCATACGCCCAGGCGACACTTTCAAAGATCGGCCAAATCTTTGAAGCGGACTGGGTCGACACCACAGAACCTGTCCTCGTTAGGACACCAACTTTTATTGGCGACACCATTGTTCGTCGCTACGACAACCACGTCAGACTGTACTGGCGATACCGCAAAGATGAGCGGAAGAGGGAACGCGCCGAGGCGCAGCAATTATTGCGAGAAAGAGAGCTCCAACAAGAGCTCGAACAGAAGGAAGCATGGGAGGCCCTTCTGGCGGAACGAGCAGCAAGTAAAGCTGTTTTACGGGCGGATGCGCGCGATGCGCAAAGCCGAAAAAGAGTACCAAACTCTCATAACCTTGCTGGAGGACCAATACAAAGGCGACACCTCCAACCCCATCTGGCTCGCCCTTGTCTCGTCAAAATATAATCAATGGTTGATGTTGATCAACAATGGCGACAAGGCAATACTAAAATATCGAGTGGCGGTTGAGCGACTTCAAAGTGCTCACCATGTAGAGGAACTATATAGCCACAAGGGCATGACCATGTCGCATGAAGACTGGAATGCCTGGATGCATGCCATGAACGGCAACATACGGGCCACTCGTTATGCCAAATGGAAGAAAGAGAAGGAAGCAGTAAACCAAGCAGCCGGACGAACATACCCGGCAGTAAAAGAACAGGAACCAGTAGTGCAACCAGCGCGATCGTACGCAGCGGCAACACTAGCTGGCGGAAAAAGCACAGCCAAAGTTATCAACGCTGGGGGAGACGCAGCTCATTGGAATGGCGGCGTTCCCACGACAGCAGATTGGCTATCGACCGAGGAGTATCCTCAAGGGGCAAATAATGCCCATAAGAAACGACAAATCGACCAGCGGAGACGGAACGTCGAAAAGGAATTTTGGCTTCCTTATCCATATCCAAGAATGTCATGGGTCGACAGCGGGTTACATCCCGACATACCGGGCTATTGCTACCTGGTATTAATAAAGAAAGATTTTTGGAACGAATTCCTGTGGCCAGCCTATCCACAATTACAGGAAATTTGTAATTGGGACAAAAGCCTTCGAGACGAAAACGTTACCACCATCATACGAAAAACCTACTCTCAATCGAATATGTTACACATCGAAAAATACAACAGTAACACGAGGGGATGGTTTCACGTCGAGTGTCTAAACAGGGAAGGCATGGGGCACTACAAAATAGGAGCAGGAAACCCCGAGGAAGGCGAAATCATAAGTCTAGGGGAAGAAAGCGATATGGAATCACCAGAGCAACCAGCGCGATCAGACGCAGCGGCAGCTCTGGTAGAAATAGATCCTTGTCTAAGGAATGGTCGTCCAGGCCTAACCGAGCAGCAACAAAATAAGTTACACCCGAAACATCCAGGATACTGTTATCTTTGGCTAGTAAAGCGAAAGTACTGGAACGCTTACAAATGGCCAGCTTACCCAACAATTCGGGAAATATATGGATGGGACCCTGAACTTATGGACGAGGATCGACCTATATATTGGAGGCGAACCAAGGGATGCAATCGCATGTGGCATTGCGTTCGAGTATCTGGGGAACCTAATGGTTGGCCATGGATGAAGGCCATGATGTGGCAAGGTTACGGTTCACATCGAGTCGGCGTCGGAAACTTCCGACTCACAGTAGACATGGTTACCCAAGCCTACCATGCGGTACTCGGCTGGAGGAATCATTGGATGGACACTGAAACGCTGGAACCTCTTGCGGACACCCAACCTGCAGCAGCAGTAGCAGTAAGGGAAAACGAAATTCACCGTCAGGAAGAGGAACGACAAAGGGCTGTAACCAGCGCCGGACAAGCCCTCGTCGCAATAATAAACGAATACCAGAGAAGTTCGCGTCCTGAGCCAGGACCTTTAACCAAAGCCGAAATGCCTGATTACTACCAGGGGGATCCTAGAACGGTCGACGGATGGTTACGGCAGATGGGAACCTATTTCATGTTGTCCAGAGAAACAGATCCTAAACGAATGATTTCCATATGCCTGTACCGAATGAAAGGCGGAAAAGGGGATAGAGCAGCGGATTGGAGCGGTGTCAAACTTAAAGCGCTTCAAGAAGCATTGCAAGAATTCCAGGACAAAATTGACAACAGCGGGTGGAGTCCGAATCTCAATTGGCAACAGTTAAACGAGGGAGAGTCAACTGAGGACAATAGGGCATGGGTACGAAGACCGTTAAACAACCAATTCCCATTCACGGATTGGACGGACTTCAAAAATCAAATGCACGATTTCTTCATGTCCACAGAAACAAAGGAGAAAGCAATTGAGGCTCTATTAAAGTTGCGACAGGGCACGATGATGGTTGAAGACTACATCATCAAGTTCAACTCTCTCACTTCGCTTACGGACTGGAACGACCAGGCGCTCATATCCCAATTTCAAAGCAATCTCAATCCATCCTTGGGGCGGGACTTAATTCGATACGGAGGACTCCCTGATAACGCTACTCTTATTCAAATACAAACGAGAGTAACTGCGTTGGCCCGAGCATACAGAAAAGCCAATGAAGCGTACGGTTTCCCAAAAAGCCGACAGGAATACAGAGAGCAAACTCCCACTAACAATCCCCGTCCCCAATATCAATATAAAGCACCAGCTCCATTCGCGTCGGGAAGTCGAGACCCAAACGCCATGGACGTAGACAAGAAACGAAACGTCAAATCATGGTGCTATAACTGCGAAAAAGAAGGACACTATAGTGGCCGATGCCCGATGCCACGAAGAAGAGGACCTATACCAGAGTGCAGCAACTGTGGACGGAAGGGACACACAATAGAAAGATGCTGGAAGAAAGAAGCCGCCAAAGATAAAGAAAAGAGAGCGGTACGGATGATAGACAATGGGGAAACGACCCCGATAGAAGGATGTGCCAAGATCGAGGAGGTCTCGGATTTTGGAGGAAGCCAGTAAACAAGCGCTCTGTTCAACTGGCTTCAAGTCCAATTTCTTGTAACGGTGTACCAGTACCAGTAGATTCTGCAATTGATATGCATGACTTACTCTACGAATGCAGTGGGAACATACACCGTATAAGAAATTTGGAAATGAGCGTAAAACCTGAAAAACGATTGAAGACATGGACGCCGCCATGGGTACTAAGACGTATCTGGCAGCAGGATGAACAAACGGCAATCGAGTGCCTACGTCAGTGGGTAGACGACAAAAGAGTAAAGGAAGTAAACGGAAAACTAGTCCAACAATTGAACGCCTTATCAGAGACCGATGCCCTATGGAACCTGGTACACTTAAGAGAAAAAGTAGTACAAGGAATTGGGAAGCAGGAGTTAGATCTAAAAGGCGTACTCACCACTATGGACACCTTCCAGACTACCAACATAACTATGCTACTAGACTCCGGATGTACCGCCTCATGTATAAGCGAGGAGTTCGTAGAGAAACATCGAATGAACAAGAAAAAATTACTACGCCCGATCCCAGTATATAATGCGGATGGAACACGCAACGGGTCGGGGAGTGTAGAATACTTCGTTCAATTCAAATTACGCATAGGCTCTCATGAAGAAGTAATGGACTGTGCCGTAGCACGACTTAGTAAAACCGATCTCTTCCTCGGACATGATTGGTTAGAACACCACAATCCAACTATAAATTGGAAAAAGAAATCGTTGGAATTTAACCGATGTCCTGGCACCTGCTGGAAACCGTCTTCTGTACAAGAACCGGAGGATGAGATCGATATATCCTATCATTTGCAAGAAGGGGAGCACCTTCTGGCCGTTCATATCGGAGAACCCGAACTACGGGTACGAGCATTTGCCTCAACCGCTACAAAAATAGCAGCGGAACAAGCAAAAACAGAGAAAAAACGCACGCTGGAAGAGGCTGTTCCTCGTCATTACCTCAAACACAGAAAGGTTTTCGAAAAAGAAACCTTCGACGAACTTCCACCACGGCGGCGCTGGGACCATGCGATAGAATTAATACCAGGTTCAACTCCAGTAGACTGTAAAATCTACCCGCTTAACCGTGACGAACAACAACAACTGGATGAATTCTTAAAGGAAAATTTGGAGTCAGGACGAATCCAACCTAGCAAATCGCCGATGGCGTCTCCTTTCTTCTTCGTCAAGAAAAAGGATGGAAAACTTAGGCCTGTACAGGATTACAGGAAGTTGAACGAAATGACGGTCAAAAACCGTTACCCTTTACCGTTAATAGGAGAATTAGTGGATCAGCTATCTCAAGCCAAGGTCTTTTCGAAAATGGACATACGTTGGGGCTATAACAACGTGAGGATAAAAGAAGGCGACGAATGGAAAGCTGCCTTCAGAACGAACCGCGGACTCTTCGAACCGCTTGTCATGTTCTTCGGACTCACCAACTCGCCGGCAACTTTCCAAACTATGATGAACGACATCTTTCGAATCGAGATAGCCGAAGGATGGGTGGTAATCTACATGGACGATATCCTGGTGTTCTCAAGGAACCAGGAGGAACATACGAAACATGTTAACAGAATCCTTGAGAAACTAGAAAAACACAAGCTGTCGCTGAAACCGGAGAAATGCTTCTTTGATAAAAACGAAATCGATTTCTTGGGAGTGATCATTGGAAAGGATACCGTACGGATGGATCCTGCAAAAGTTAAAGCAGTATCCGAGTGGCCAACGCCCCAATGTAAAAAGGAAGTCCAACAGTTTCTGGGCTTCGTCAATTTCTATCGACGTTTTGTTAAAGATTTCGCGAAACTAGCAAAGCCGTTGACACGGCTTACGGGAAAAGAAGAGTGGATGTGGACGCAGCTACAGGATGAAGCCTTCGACAGGCTCAAAACAACCATAGCGGAGGAGGTGGTACTCCGAATCCCCAATGAGGAAGGACAATTTCGAGTAGAGGTGGACGCCTCCGATTTCGCCATAGGAGGAATCCTATCTCAGCAAAGAGAGGATGGGTTGTGGAAACCGGTGGCCTTCATTTCAAAGTCGCTCAACGACGCTGAGCGCAATTACGAAATATACGACAAAGAAATGCTCGCAGTAATGCATGCCTTTTACGAATGGGCGCATTACTTGAAAGGAGCAAAACAGACTATCGAGGTTCTAACAGATCATCAGAACCTAACGTATTTCCGAAAGGCACAGAACCTCAACCGACGACAAGCGAGATGGGTTACCGACTTGCAAGATTACAACTTCGTGATCAAACACAGAAGTGGCAAGTCTAACACCAAGGCAGATTTATTGTCCCGACGAGCAGGACACCACAAAGGAGAGAATGACAATGAAGGTGTTATCCTTCTCAAAGAACATCTCTTTGTCAATGTCCTCGATGATGATCGAGCAATAGACGATATTATCAAAGACATTAGGGATGTCCCTCGTCGGCAATGGGAAACTCAAGTAGTCAAAGGCTTGGAAACCGCTGGGGGAGAATACAAAATGGAAAAAGGACTGGTAACATGGCAAGGACGAGTATACGTCCCAGCAGTAACAGCGTTACGAGAAGACATTATTGCTATTCACCACTCATGGGGACACTCCGGAGTAGCAAAAACGTTAGAATCGCTCACCAGGAACTTCTGGTGGCCCAATATGCGAAAGGATATCGAAAAGTACATTCCTGGTTGTGAAATATGCCAGAAAGCAAAACCAGATAGGACTGCCCGAGCGGCACCTCTACGACCAAACGAGGTACCTTCGGAACCTTGGGAAATAATCTCGGTCGATTTCGTGGGACCATTACCCGAGTCCAAAGGAAATAACATGGTCCTGGTCATTGTAGACCGCTTCACGAAAAAATCATATTTCATACCAACAACATCAGAAATTACTTCACAAGGAACAGCGGTGCTGTTTCGAGACAACGTCTTTAGGGAGCACGGGCTTCCTAGAAAAGTTATTAGCGATCGAGGCCCTCAATTCGCCTCCAAATTCATGACAGACTTATATGGAATGTTGGGGATAAAGGCCAACCGATCCACGGCTTACCATCCGCAAACGGACGGACAAACGGAGCGAGTCAACCAAGAACTAAAGGAGTTCTTAACCATCTTTGTCAATAATCGACAAGACAACTGGTCAGATTGGTTGTCGGTAGCTCAATTTTGTCACAACGATCGCGTACATTCCGCTACGGGGTTCACCCCCTTTTACATGAACTATGGGCGACACCCGAATAAAGGTCTCGACCCCACCTACGCACCAAAAGCGGTGGCGGTCGAACAATTGGCCAAGGAACTGGAGGAGGTACACGCCAAAGCAAAATTGGCATTGGAAAAGGCAGCGCAAGTCATGAAGCAGCGCTACGATACCCACCGGAAACAAGCCATAGAGTACAAGCCCGGTGATAAAGTATACCTCAGTACGGAGAACCTACCAGTTATCCGAGCGACCAAAAAGCTGGATGGAAAGTTCGTCGGACCGCTCGAAGTACTCGCCAAAGTAGGCGAGTCCGCATACAAATTGAAAATTCCGGCCTCTTGGAAGGTCTATAACGTCTTCAATGAAGTCCTCTTGAAGCCGTACAGGGAACCGGTCTTCCCGAAGCAACAAGCCAAGGCAGCAGCGCGCAAGGATGCGCAAATGGTGGAGGAATCCCAGGAAGGGGAATACGAAGTTGAAGAAATCTTAGAAAGCCGAATAAGCAGTAGAGGCGGAACGAGGCTGGAATACCTCGTAAAATGGAAAAATTACCCGGTGGAGGAAGCCACCTGGGAGCCGGTGAAGAACGTCGTCAATGCACCAGCCATTGTAAAGAAATTCCATAAAGCCAACCCGGATGCCCCTAAACTCGTCAGAAACATCCGAGATGGGCTCCGATACATCCAATACACGGTTACAGAACCGAAGACGAGTCTGGCCATTTCCAAAAAATCCACTAATACACCACGAAACAAACAAACAAGGGGAACACATTGGAAGGACCGTCAGAGGTTGTTTGGATGGGACGACGGTCGTTTTGGGCCTAACTACTTGGCAAATATGGAGCGCCGATGGCGCAACTGGAAGGGTGATAGAGCAGCGATCATGGAGCTGCCAGATGATACCGACGGGACGTTCTCCAGAGATCTGGAGCGCGGCGGGCGGTCTAAACCCGTGCTTAATTTCCCCCAGAAGACGGAAGAGGAGGAGCTAGTGGAGGAACGAAGAGCTCAGGAGAAAGACATGGCGGTACTCGCCAAGAAAATCTTAAAAAAGGAGAACGTAGCGGCTGCTAAGGAAAGCAGCGAGTCGGAAGAAGACCGACAGAGGAGGATTAAAGGCGCAAGTCGTCAAAAGAAATCATTGGTCAGCTACAAGACCACTATTGAAGACGTCGAAGACGTCGACTCAGAGCAAACTGGGCTGTCGCCTAGTGATCAACAAGCGCGCTTGGCCGCGTTTTACGCCAGGATGAAGGAGGACCCCAGATATGTGGACTCCGCCACGTCAGCCTCTCGGGACGCGAGGCCTTGAAGGGGGGGTGATGTTATGAGCATACCTCTCATTTCAAACTTTACAGTAACGACGTCAATGACACTTATGAAGGACTGGTCACGAGGAGTCGGAAGATCTTTTTCTTTTCTTTTTATCTATTTTACCAAGCTCAAACGTCTATGAACAAGACTACGCAACGGGACTCTAGGAGGATGCCCTACGTGAACTGCGGTCCCTATAAGGAAGGAGGTTAGGTCAGCATCGGCTATGGAGATAGACCGAGTGCCGGCAGGAGTTGCGGCCCGATGATGGGCCTACGCCATGAAAGGAATCATGAGCGGCACGGCGCCTGAGGGGCGACATGGGAACGCCGAGGAGTACCGAGTCAACGGTACGGCGTGCATGGGAATCGGCCGAAGTCCTGAACAATAGGAAGGCCGTATGAAGACAACCCAGGAGTTGGGTGTGAGAGGATCTCCCCATAGAAGGTTAGATGAGCGCAGATCGGCTGCTGCGCATTGATCCCGGCATGAGGGACTTTAGCTGCGCGCTGTCTGCGCACAGACCAGGGGAAGCGGTATATAAGGGCCGTAGTTTAGCGTAGGAGACTCTTAAGTCTCTAGATAGTCTATTGTCACTAGACATAGCTACAGAGCAATCAGAATCGTTTCAGACTTAACAAGTCACCGCTCGAGTCAGATAGGTTGTGTCTAGGGCAGTCCTGACACTAATACAGGTTCCAGTTGCACCAGAATCCAATAACATTTTGACATGGACGCTTTTTGATTCGTCCATTCTTGTTACGACCCCGGTTATATCTATTTCGTGGTATCCCGTTCCCTGTACTACCTTCTTCCGTAGGTGTTCTAAATTCCACATAGCGTCGACCTCTGCCATAGCATTTAAGTCATCCACTAGGTGTTCATCCACCTCCTTTACTTTTTTATCGTCTACCCATTGTTGTAGACATTCCACCGCTATTTGTTTGGGTTGTTCCCAAATTCTTCTTAACATCCACTGCGGTGTCCATGGTTGTAATCTTTGTCCCTTCTTTGCGCTCACTCTTAGGTTTCTCAAGTGATGTATATTCCCACTGCATTCGTAAAGTAAATCATGCATGTTAATTTGGGAGTCTACTAATACATCACTATCTGAAACCTGAGTAGCAGCCAGCAGCACTGAGCGCTTGCCTACTGGCTTTCCGCAAAATCCGAGACCTCCTCTATATGTCCAACTGGGGTCGTTTCCCTGTTGTCGACATATCTGACCACCTGTTTCCCCTTATCCCCCGTAGTACTTTGTGGCTTTTTACAAGTCCATGCCACATGACCTTTCTCCTTGCACTTGGGACATGTCAGCTCTGCATGTCGTTTTTTTGCCCAGCATTCTTTTACTACATGCCCTTTCTTTTGGCAGTAAGAACAAGCCTTGTCATCCTTTCCGTCCACATCCATTGCATTTGGATCAGACTGACTTCCTGATGCAACTGGTGGTGGTGCCCTGTATTGCCATTGAGGGCGTCCGTTGGGTGCTGGGGCCCGTTCCCTGTATTCTTTTTGGGTTCTCTGGAAACCATAAGCCTCATTGGCTTTTCGGTAAGCTCTTGCGAGCGCCGTGACTTGTGTCTGGATTTGCTGCAACGTAGCATTATCTGCTAATCCTCCATATCAGATTAGTTCTTGACCAAGCACAGGATTAAGGTGATTTGTAAACTGGGAGATCAAGGCTTGATCATTCCAGTCAGTCAGCGAGGTGAGGGAGTTGAACTTGATGATGTAGTCTTCTACGATCATTGTCCCTTGTTGCAGCTTTAGCAGTGCTTCAATGGCTTTTTCCTTAGTTTCCGTGGACATGAAAAAGTCATGCATCTGTTGCTTGAAGTCCATCCAGTCCACGAATGGGAATTGATTTTCTAATGGTCATCGGACCCATGCTCGATCGTCAGCGGTGCTTTCTCCCATGTTGAGTTGAGCCCAATCCAGCTCTCTACTCCATCCACTGTTCTCAATTTTGTCCTGAAACTCTTGTTGCGCCTCCTGAAAGGCTTTGAGTTTCATGCTGCTCCAGTCTGCAGCCCTATCCCCTTTTCCTCCTTTAATTCAGTACAGGCAGATTGACACCTTTTGGTTGGGATCTATTTCGTGTGCCAGCATGAAATAGGTATCCATCTGTCATAACCATCCATCCACCGTTCGGGGATCCCCTTCATAGAAGGTGGGCATTTCTGCTTTTGTGAGAGGTCCGGGCTCTCGACGATTAGACCGCTGATATTTGTTTATCATGGCGGCGAGTGCTTGTCCTGCACTAGTAATGGCCCATTGTCTTTCCTCTGCTTGTCGGTGTATTTCATCCTCCCTAGCTGCTACTGCTGCAGCTGATTGTGTGGCGGGTAGTGGTTCGATTGTTTGCGTGTCCTGCCAGTTTTCTCTCCAGCCTAACACGGCTTGGTAGGCATGTGTGATCATTTCTACTGTCAACCTGAAAGGCATGGCGCCTAGCTTGTAGTGACTCATTCCTTCTCGGTGATGAGCATCGTTCTGATGTGACGGTGTATAGGTATCGAACGGACTAGTCTCAGCACTAGACGTTAGAAACCTTACCCTCACTAGGATTACACATGCCTGACCCCGTCGCTTAGCATCTGCACCCATCCAAAGTCTTCCGCAAGTCTTCCGCGCTAGTGACGCGCAACTCCGCCAACTCCGCGATTCTCCGCTATAGGGCAAGCGTCGCCCACGCCCAACGACCAAGTCGTCTCCCGCGTACGCCATCCAAAACCCGCGCTAGTCGGTCGTTCGCATCCGATAAAGCACCCTGTCGGCCGACCCACATAAAATTGTCAGCCGGCACAGCTTAGGTCACCGGAGAAGGGACTGCCGCCATCAATACCATATCCGCGTTAGGAAGGATCTACAGTCTACGATCCAAGGGTCACCCATATACGGACGCCACGTCAGCCCTAGCGACGCACCGACATAGCGGATCAGGCCCCTAGCGGACGAGTAAACCCATCGGCCGACGACCAACTACGGTATAGACCAGTCAGGTCCGCGGAAAATAGAGAACAGGGACGCGTCAAGCCAGATGAATCCCGGCGTTGCCGCGCGCGGCGATCAGCAACGTCTATTTCAAGTATACGACTCTATTAGCGTCCCGCGTCGGGTCGCGATACTGGTTCTCACCGCGGCGCTCCTATACCACCATCGCGTTCCTCAGCTAGCCCCATTGCGCGAAGACTTTCAAGACGGATTTGGATATACGGTTGCAAGGTGAAAATTTGCAGAGTCACTTCATCATTAGTAGGGTAGAAAAACGTATATAAGCTCATGTACAACACTTAGAAAAATAATATAGTACACCCCAGCCTTCGAGTCTCGTCCTCTCAGTTACGTCCTCTTCGTCTCGTTCGCGCCTCTGAGTGTTGTCGTACTCCGCGTCCTGCGTTCGCCGCTGTTACGCCTTGTGTGACCAACGTTATTATCCGCGGAGTTGCCAGTTCCGCGCAGCGTATCGTTGTCATCGAGCACACCGGAGTTGACGGGAACTCTTTCGCGACCTCACCCCTTCCTGATCCTCGCTATTTCCAATAGCGGGGTGAACTTATCATTTTGGCTGCCCCAGTGAGGCCTTTGAAAGAATTACGCCGTCAACACCGCCCGAATCACCCCGGGACCAGCAATTCCCCGGTCACTACGCCCCATCCCCGTCGTCCGCCAACGTTTTCGCCGACTGGTACAACTCGCTGAAACGAAGAGCCGAGAACGCGCAGCAGCTTTTGCACCAAGATCCTAGCGAGGCATTGAGCGAGATTTTCAAAAGCACCAACACGTTCCAACGCCAATCCCGCAGACGACTAGGCCTCGCCCCGGAATTCCAAGCCATCGACGACATCGACAGAGCTTTCCGCCAACCCTCAACATCCTCTCGTAGCCCGCCAGATCAATCCGAGACATTCCATTCCTTCGACGTTTCCACCAGCACCCCGCCAGCCAACCCGCCAGATCCGCCCCGCTCCAACGAATCAAGCCCGCTCACCTCGTCGCCATCAGAACTTCCGCAACCGTCGCCAAGCCCGCCGCCAGTATCCTCAAGTTCAAGCAGTTCCAGTTCCCATTCTTCAACCTCAAACCTCGATAAACTAGTACCACCACAGATAGTCAAGATGGCCGACCACGCACAAACCAAGCCCATGCCCGCGCGATACGCCTCCGCCGCACCCCGCTTCGATTCAAATCAACCCCGCCGCCTTCCGCGCTACTTCGACGAGCTCGAACTATTATTTAGTGAAGCTGGCGTCACCTCCGCGCAGCAGAAAAAGGTCTACGCGCTGCGCTACCTCCACGACACGGAGTACGACTTATGGGGAGGAGTAGACACCTTCGACGCCGCCTCAACGTATGAGGCTTTCAAAGCATCAGTAACCGCGCTATATACCGGAGTAATAAACGAGCGCGAACACACGCAGGCGGATTTGGACTGCCTAATCGAAGAAACGCTCCGCCTCGGAATCCAAACCGCGGAGGACCTATGCAGCTATTACCAGCGCTTTCTGGTAGTAACGAAGTATCTTATCAAAAACGGGCGGCTCTCGACGCGCCAGCAAAGCGAGTACTTCTTCAAGGGATTCCAGGTCCACGTCGGAACAGAAATGTACAGGTACATGCGCAGCCAGTACCCAAACGTACACCGCGATGACCCCTACTCTCTCGAGCAAACATTAGCGGCCGCGCAGGAGGTCATCCAGGGTGCGTCTTTTTACGATAAGCTAATCAACAAGCCCGCCGCGCCCCATACTGCAAGAACAGAGTACCCCGCCGCCTACCCCGCCAACTCCGCGTCAACCCCGCCAGCCAAGCCCGAGCCAGTAGCAACGTCTGGCGTGAAGACGGAAGATATGTTCAGCCTTATGGAGAAGATGGTGCAAAGTTCGCTACAGACGCAGACGATGCTGCAATCCCTCACGCAATCGCTCGCAACCACCCAGACGCGTGCGCCAGCTCCGCGGAATTGGTCGCAGACGACGCCAGCTACCGGCTCCAACACAGTTCCGCTAGGCGCCAGTTCCGGTACACGCCCCGCTATCCCGGGTTGCACGTTCTGTGGCAACTTGGCCCACTTTATAGGTCGATGCCCAGACGTTGACAGCTACATCGCGAACGGGAAAATTACAAGGAACCTCGAGGGACGAATAGTGTTGCCAACTGGCAACTACGTATCAAGGTACCTTCCCGGCAACAACATGAAGGAACGCGTCGACGAGTACCACCGGCAAGTCAACGCTCAGCCAACTCAACAATCCGGAATCCGCCCCGCCATGTTCTACTCACCCCGCGACAATCACCAGGAGCTAACGACTTCGCCAAGCGCCGCGCCAATCCTAAGCTACGAAACCGCAGCGAACCCCGCGGATGACGTCGACGAAGAGATTGAACGCGTACAAAGGACCCTGGTAGCGTTGCAAGCTGCCAAGAAAAACAAGGTAGTATTTGACGGAGTAGAAATTCCGCTACGCGCAAAAGGAAAGGAACCGCGCCCACCAGCACCACCAGCAGCACCAGCCCCGCCACCCGAAGAAATCACCTCGCCAGGAGTCGCCAAAGCCCGCGACCAGCCGCCTACGCACCCTTTTGCCAACGCCCGCGACGCCAACTATCAGCCCCCGACTGACCAACCATTTGGAGCCACGACAAAAAGCAAGGACCCCTCGTACACCACCGCTACTCCCGCGCAAAACCCACAGGCCATCGATCAAATATTCAAACGCGTCCTCACAAGTCCCGCCGCCAACCTTAGCTTTGAGGAGCTGCTAGCAGCCTCGCCCGACGTCCGCCACAAGATGCGCGAATTCTTGACTCCGCGTCGTGTCCCAGTCGCCAACTCCGCCAATCCCGCTACCAACCCCGCCAACCCCGCGGACATGCGCAACGTCTTCGTCCTACCAGACATAGCCGAAGCGTACTACGCGGCAGACCCCCAATACAAAGCTCATCTCAAGGTCGGCAAGGAGTCCCACGCGCTGCGCTGCATTCAGGCAAGAGTCGACGACCGCGCAATAGTCGACTGCGTCGTGGACCCTGGGTGCTCCATCATATGCATGTCCGACGCCGTCAGCCACCAGCTCGGGATCGCATACAACCCCGCCATCAAGATCGACATGGAAGCAGCAAACGGCGAGGTCGACACGTCGCTCGGATTGGCCAAGGACGTGCCGTTCAAGGTGGGCAACATTGAATTATACTTCCAGGTCCACGTCATCCGCTCCCCCGCCTACGACATCCTTCTCGGCCGCCCTTTCGACGTGCTTGCCCAATCGGTGGTCAAAAATTATCAAAACAAAGAACAGACCATCACGATACACGATCCTAACAGCGACGCAGTAGTAACAATCCCGACTATACCCCGCGGACCACCGCGTTTCGTCAAAATGCGCGAGGAGAAGGAGGGTTTTCAAGTAGCCTCGAGGAACTGATTCAAAATCACGGAGAGGTAGCCTGTATCATATCGATTGACGAAGCTCAGAACCCCATAGAGATAGAAGCATATACCCCAGTCCCCTCGATACAGCGCCCCTCCGATGTACATAGCAGTAGCACAAATACACACCTTGCTCGCTTGTACCTCGGAGCCGCGCTAAGTCTTAACGAATTCGACACGACCAAATGCGACCCGATAACCCGCGCCTTCCTTCACGACACCATACGATGCCCTAGCAAGTCCAACTCCGCGGAACCATCCCGCTCCAAGTCCCACAACCCTCGCCGCGAGAACGTTTCACCAGTGTTTTTATCCCCGCAAAAGAAGAAGTACAAGCCAGTCGATAAGAAAGTCAAGCCCGTCATCAGTCAGCTACCGCAAGAATTTAGAATCGTTCGAGACATCAAAGGCGACCCGCTAGCCAGCCTACCGGAACTCAGCGCAAACCCGCCGGACTTCGCGCCCGTTGGAAGGTATACGCAGGAACGTATGGAAAACCTAGACCAAGAACACGACAAGGACTTCCTGTGGCCCGAGGAACGGAAGCTAATGCACCATTTCATGACCAAGCACGACCAAGCGTTCGCCTGGGACGACAGTGAACGCGGACAGTTTAAAACGGAGTATTTCCCGCCCATTGACATTCCAACAGTTCCGCATACGCCATGGGTTCAACGCAATATCCCAATTCCGCCGGGACTGTACGACCAAATCTGCGAGATCATCCGTACCAAGATCAACGCCGGTGTTTACGAGCCGTCCAACTCCTCGTACCGATCCCGCTGGTTCTGCGTGCTGAAGAAAAATGGTAAGCTGCGCCTAGTACACTCGCTCGAGCCCCTCAACGCCGTCACCATCCGCCACTCCGGTGTCACGCCTATCCCGGAACACATCGCGGAGAATTTCGCTGGAAGGGCTTGCGGCGCAATGCTAGATCTCTACGTCGGATATGATGAGCGCCCGCTTGCAGAAGGATCCCGCGACTTGACGACATTCCAGACGCCCTTTGGAGCCATGCGCCTGACAACGCTGCCTATGGGTTGGACGAACTCCGTCCCTATTTTCCACGACGACGTCACCTCCATCCTGCAGCCGGAGATCCCAGACCTCACTATTCCGTACATCGACGACGTTCCAGTGAAAGGCCCCCCGACCCGCTATCAACAACTCGACGGGACATACGAGACTATCCCCGCTAATCCCGGAATTCGACGTTTCGTATGGGAACACTTCCAGGGGCTCAACCGCGTCGTTCAACGCATGAAGTACGCCGGCGGAACATTCTCGGGGAAGAAGCTCGTCCTTTGCGCGCCAGAAATCACGGTAGTCGGTCACCTATGCACCTATGAAGGCCGCAAACCCGAGAAGGACTTGGTAGCCGCTATTACCAACTGGGGACCCTGCAAGTCGTTGTCGGAAGTCCGCGCCTTCCTTGGCACCATTGGGGTTGGCCGGATCTTCATCAAAAACTTCGCCAAGCGCGCGCACCCACTCGTAACGTTAACCAGGAAGGCCACGCCGTTCACATTTGGTCCCGCGGAAGTAGCGGCACAAGAGGACCTCAAACAGGCACTCATCGCGTCACCAGCTCTGCGCCCTATCGACTACAAATCCGACACTCCCGTGATATTATCCGTCGACACATCCTATATCGCGGTTGGCTTTTTCTTGTGTCAGTGCGACCCCGACAGGCCCGCGGTTCGCTATTACAATCGTTTTGGGTCAATCACGCTGAACGAACGAGAAGCCCGCTTTTCACAACCCAAGCTCGAGATTTATGGACTCTACCGCGCCCTGAAAGCATTGAAATTGTACCTCATTGGAGTACGGAATCTCATCGTCGAAGTGGACGCTCGTTACATCAAGGACATGCTTAAGAATCCGGATATCGCACCCTCAGCTTCCATCAACCGTTGGATCCTCTCGATTCTCACTTTCCACTTCGAGCTGGTCCACGTTCCCAGAAAATTGCACGCCCCCGACGGATTATCAAGACGCCCGCAACAGCCACTCGATGAGCCGCCAAGCAGGGACGAGGATGAGGAGTTTGACGACTGGATCGATAATTTGTATGGGTTCATGCATCAGATTAACGAGGTTTCTAGAGACTGCACATCGAACTTGCCCCGCGGACGAGAAAAGACCAACCCCGACCTTCAGAAGACACGCCCGCACTATGAAACCAACAGGGAACACCGCGATTGTCGCCCAGCCGCCACCTTCACTTCCGACTCAGTTCCGCCCAACTCCGGTCACCCCGCGCTACTGCCCGCTGAACATATAATAGACAGGACGTACGAAGAAGTCTTCCTGTGGCGCGTCAACACCTCCGGAAAAGACGAGGCACGACTTTTACTCGTAAAGCAGTTCTTAACGGAGTTGGAACGACCCGCGGAGGTATCGGATGAAGAATGGCCTAGTTTCACGCGGTATTGTGTTAAGTTTTTCGTCCACGCTGAACGATTATGGTATAGGGACAAGGACGGAGCCCATAAGGTGGTAGTAGAAACGAGGAAACGGCTGGGTGTGTTGTTCGACTGTCACGACGGTTTAGGCCATCGAGGGTATTACGCGACTCGCGCAGCAATCATGGAACGCTTTTGGTGGCCACAGATGCAAGACGATATCAAGTGGTACATCAAGTCCTGCCACGCATGTCAAGAGCGGCAACTACAACAGTTCCGCATCCCGCCTGTCGTCGCCATCCCCGCTCCAATATTCGCCAAGGTGTACATGGATACGATGCACCTCCCACCATCTAATCAGTACAAGTACCTGATTCAAGCCCGCTGCTCTCTGACGCATTACCCTGAATACCGTGCCTTACGTCGAGAAACCGCCAACGCCATTGGGGATTGGATCTTTGAAAACTTGATATGTCGTTGGGGAAGCTTGGTTGAGATAGTCACGGACAACGGAGCGCCAATACTGAGAGCCGCGGAGTACCTCGCCAATAAGTACCACATCCGCCACATCCGCATCTCCGGTTACAACTCCCGCGCTAATGGAATTGTCGAACGCAGTCACTACGACGTCCGACAGGCATTGTACAAGGCAACTGAGGGTAACGAATCCCAATGGTCTACATCGTTACATTCGGTATTCTGGTCAGAGCGCGTCACAGCTAGGCGTCGCATGGGGGTGTCGCCCTACTTTGCAGTTACCGGGACACAGCCGCTACTTCCGCTAGATATCACGGAGGCCACCTACCTGCTCCCGCCACCCTCCGCGTTCTTGTCCACCACGGAGTTAATAGCCCGCCGCGCCACGGAGTTGCAGAAGCGTCGCGCCCAAACAGAGGCTCTCAAAGACAACGTCTATCAAGCCCGCGTAGCCGCAGCCAAACGCTTCGAGCAAGAGCACCCGACGGTCATCAGGGACTTCGATTTCCAGCGAGGGGACTTGGTCTTAGTCCGCAACACGGCAATAGAGAAGTCGCTCAATAAGAAGATGCGCCCCCGTTACATTGGTCCATACGTTGTTCTATCCCGCAACCGCGGAGGAGCCTATATCATTTGCGAACTGGACGGTACAGTACTTGACCGACCATACGCCGCCTTCCGCGTAATTCCATACTTTGCCCGCAAGCGGTTAACCATACCAGAAAACGTTCTTGACACTCCCGAGGAGCGCGTTCAGGAAATGTCTAACTCTAGCTCATTAGGTGATGACGACCCAGCCGACACGACGCCACCAAACGGTGAAGAGGACGAAGCCGCGAATGAAGATCTTTCCGACATAGAAGAAAACGAAGATATGTACGATACTTAGATAACAACTCCTAATCCCGCGCAAACTTCGCCAACTCCGCGCTGTTTAAATTTTGAATACATACCCAGGACCACTAGTAAAGTTCTTCTTCATTCCTCGCCTACTTTTACCTACAGTTATCTCATCCGCAATTTCGATACAGATTTCCAGACCGCTATCTTTTCTGGCTTAGACTACTAACCCATTCCACAGTGAGCAAGAAATAGTTGTATTGCGTCGGTACATCAAGAAACTAAAAACGAGACGAAGGAAGCCGCGAAGAAACCACTAGCTAGAAGAAAAACGAGCAGGCGGCTCCATAGGGGAGTCGCCAGTCTCATCCATCGCCTCCTCGCCCGTGACTGCCACTGACGCCCCTGCCCCCACGCTTGCTGACGACCCTGCTCGTTCCGCCACAACCCCTTCCGGCGCCAACTCCTCGACATACTCTAGCTCCTCGCTAGAGGGAACGGGACTCCAACGCACATCCGACGTGCTATCGTAATCCGCGCCGCCCTCGTTATCGTATGGGGTGGGTGAGCGCCCCAGTGACCTCTCGAGAAGGTCTTCGACGCGACCGGAAGATCCGCGGAGGGAGCTCAGCTCCCGGAGCATTGCTGTCTGCACGTTCGACGACCCGATGAAAGTTTGAGACAGCGCGGTAAGGAGCCGCGTCTGGTCGAAGAGCCGTTGGTTTTGCTCAAGGAGGAGTCGGTTCTGTTCTTGAAGGAGGGAGACAGCCTCCCTCGTCCAGTTCGTTGTGGGGCCGTCTGTCGTGACCCGGACCCTGTCGCTTGTGTTCCGCGGAACGGTCTCTTCCGCGACCTGGCTTTCGTCTTCATCATCGCTCACGACGACGGCCTTCGACTTGACTCTCTTCTTGTCCCGCCCGGATGCAGGAACACCACCTATCACGCACTTCTGGCGGAGGCGTTGGCACTCCGCGCACACCTGGCTCCTGGGCCCTGGAGACGGGTAGCAGGTGATGCCTGCCAATGAGCACCTAGTAAAGGATCAGGAAAGACGTGGAAAGGAAAGAGAAGAAAACTCACCGGTCGCAAGGCGGCTCGTTTGGCGACCGCGACTTGGCCTGCTTAGACGGACCAGCCTCCACCCCCGCGCTCGCAGCCCGCGCCCGCTTCTGCTTCCGCTGAGCCCGCGCGGTCTCCTTTTGATTCACGGCAACCAGTGCCGCCAACGTCGCTTCATCCGCCTCCTCCATCGTCGCTTCCTCCGCCTCGACCTGCGCCCAAACGGTTGCGACGTCCAAAGAGGAGCCTGGTTGACGCTCAGGCAAGCGGAGTCGTACCCGGGGCAACGACACTTGTTGACGACGTGTCTCGGCTTCCTGTCGTCGCCGCTCGACTTCCGCGGCTTCCTCTTCGTGAGCCTTCCGCCGCGCTTCTTCTTCCTCGTGAGCTCGCCGCTCCGCTGCCTCTCGTTCCTCACGTGCCTGCCGTTCTGCTGTTTCACGTTCCTCCCGAGCCCTGCGTTCAGCGGCCTCTCTCTCCTCGCGTAACTTCCGCTCCGCCTCTTCCGCAGCCCTGCGCCGTGCTTCTTCCTCCTCTCGCGCCTTTCGTTCCGCCGCCTCCCGCTCCTCGCGAGCCTTCCACTCAGCGGCCTCCTGCAACTTCCTAGCCCTCTCAGCCTTTAGCAATGACAAGCGGGCCGCGGTTTCCTCGCGGGCTTGTCTTTCCGCCTGTTCCCGCGCGCGCCGCTCCTCCTCTTCCCGTGCCAGCTGCGCCTCCATGCGCGCGATTTCTTCGTCAGAGTTGTACTCGGGAGTTTGTCTGGAGGAAGACATGATAAGAGAAGATGAAGAGGACTAGAAGGATGAAGTTAAAGTGAATTCAACGAAGGCCGCAATCGCACGATCCCGTGACCGGAAGTCGACATACCCGAGTAGCGCACACAATCAAGGCCCAATTCCGCGGACCCCGCTGTTCCGAATATGACGAAGACTTCTGCCCGCAGCCGGACTAAGACGTATCGCCGGTTATAGGCCCGCCAGGCATCCACGCATGTTTCATTTATATTTCAGTCTTATTCGTAGTATAGTTTCTTTTCATTTCATTTCATAGGTCATACCACACGAAGAGCACTGCAGCCGACCACCAGCAATCTACTATCCAATCCCTTCGCGCGACTGACTGAGGACAGTCAGATTTTTAAGTGGGGGGGAGATGATGAGCATCGTTCCGATGTGACGGTGTATAGGTATCGAACGGACTAGTCTCAGCACTAGACGTTAGAAACCTTACCCTCACTAGGATTACACATGCCTGACCCCGTCGCTTAGCATCTGCACCCATCCAAAGTCTTCCGCAAGTCTTCCGCGCTAGTGACGCGCAACTCTGCCAACTCCGCGATTCTCCGCTATAGGGCAAGCGTCGCCCACGCCCAACGACCAAGTCGTCTCCCGCGTACGCCATCCAAAACCCACGCTAGTCGGTCGTTCGCATCCGATAAAGCACCCTGTCGGCCGACCCACATAAAATTGTCAGCCGGCACAGCTTAGGTCACCGGAGAAGGGACTGCCGCCATCAATACCATATCCGCGTTAGGAAGGATCTACAGTCTACGATCCAAGGGTCACCCATATACGGACGCCACGTCAGCCCTAGCGACGCACCGACATAGCGGATCAGGCCCCTAGCGGACGAGTAAACCCATCGGCCGACGACCAACTACGGTATAGACCAGTCAGGTCCGCGGAAAATAGAGAACAGGGACGCGTCAAGCCAGATGAATCCCGGCGTTGCCGCGCGCGGCGATCAGCAACGTCTATTTCAAGTATACGACTCTATTAGCGTCCCGCGTCGGGTCGCGATACTGGTTCTCACCGCGGCGCTCCTATACCACCATCGCGTTCCTCAGCTAGCCCCATTGCGCGAAGACTTTCAAGACGGATTTGGATATACGGTTGCAAGGTGAAAATTTGCAGAGTCACTTCATCATTAGTAGGGTAGAAAAACGTATATAAGCTCATGTACAACACTTAGAAAAATAATATAGTACACCCCAGCCTTCGAGTCTCGTCCTCTCAGTTACGTCCTCTTCGTCTCGTTCGCGCCTCTGAGTGTTGTCGTACTCCGCGTCCTGCGTTCGCCGCTGTTACGCCTTGTGTGACCAACGTTATTATCCGCGGAGTTGCCAGTTCCGCGCAGCGTATCGTTGTCATCGAGCACACCGGAGTTGACGGGAACTCTTTCGCGACCTCACCCCTTCCTGATCCTCGCTATTTCCAATAGCGGGGTGAACTTATCATCGGTTGAGACACTCGACATGGAACCACCCCCTGCAATTACTGTTGTATTTTTCGATGTGCAAGGTGGTTTCCTTGTCGTAGGCTTTTCGGATTATTGTGGTCACCTCAGTTTCTCACAGATTGTGGTCCCAGGAACAGATTTCCTGGATCTGAGGATAGGCCGGCCACATGAATTCGTCCCAGTACTGTTTTTGATTAAAACCAGGTAACAGTAACCTGGTATGTCTGGGTTAAAACTGCTATTGGCCCAGGATATTTTTGGGTAAGGGTATGGCAACCATGCCTCCCTTTCTACGATCCTTCACCATTGATCGATTTCTCTGCGTTTGTGAGCATTGTTTGCTCCTTGCGGGTACTCTTCGTTCGAGAGCCAATCCGCCGTGGTGGGTACACCACCATGCCAGTGTGCTGTGTCACCCCCTTGAGTGACAACTTGTGCTTTATTTTCTTTTGGCCCCTTTGCTGCCGCTGCGTATGACCACACTGGTTGCACAAGGGGTTTCGGTTCCACTACTGCTGGGTATGTTCATCCAGCCGCCTCTGCGTAGGCTTGCTCAACCGTGACCGTGGTCCGGAGGTTGACTCGTTTAATAGGTGTTTGGGTGAGCTTTCACTGTGCTGCCCTTCGTTTTGACTTGGACTGTCTGCCAAATCATACGGTCCATGTGTAGTGGGAGACCTTGTGTAGGTCTACCAATTCATCCCAGGTGTACTCGATGTCATCTCATCATACAGCTGACTCCTCTATAATGTGGCACCGCCCAGGTCGAATGCTGTCCTGGATAGCGAAGACTACTGAGTCGTCGCAAAGCTCTGGTTCCCAACTGATGATGTCATAGAGAGTAGGCCAAGCTGGCCAGTTGTACTTGTTGTAGTACTCCTCTTTGAACAGGTACATGTAACAATACCCATTTTCTCTCCACTGGTTGGGTGCAATCGGACTCCTGGCTCTTGGTCCTGGGAGTTGTGCTTTGACACTAGCATGCCATCCCATTAGTCTGGCTTTGTGATCGTTCCAGGAGTCCTCCCTGATGTCTTTGAGGAAGTGATCTAACCCAATTGAACGAAGATGGGGGAGTGGTTCAGTGCAAAGCCATTCCGGTGTCCTGGCAATGATAGCCCCAGGTGGCTTGGTGATTAAGAGGGGGTCGAATCGAATCCCCTTGCGGCGTTCCTCCTCCTCCTGCTCATGCTTCCATTTAGCGTAGCGGGTCGCCCGTATGTTTCCATTCATCGCATGCATCCACGCATTCCAGTCTTCATGACTCATCGTCATGCCCTCGTGTTCATATAACTCCTCTACGTGGTGCGCGCATTGGAGTTGTTCGATTGCTACCCAGTAACGTTGGATAGCTTTGTCACTGTTATTGATGAGAAGGAGCCACTGGTTGTACTTCGACGAGACCAGGGCTAACCAGATGGGGTTGGAGGTGTCCCCTTGGTACTGAACCTCCAATAGTTCGATGAGGGTTTGGTATTCCCTCTCGGCCTTCCGCATTGCGCGTTCAGCCCATAAGACTGCGTGAGTGGCAGCTCGCTCCATTAGAAGGGCCTCCCAGGCTTCCTTCTGTTCCAGCTCTTGTCGAGCTTCCCGCTCCCATAGGAGGATTTGTGCCTGGGCGCATTCGAGTCATCATGACTCCTTCCGATATTTCCAATATAATCGGACATGGTTGTCATATCGGCGGATAACTGTGTCGCCGATGAATTGTTTGGGTCCTGTTTGGACCGTATCGTGAATTGTGACCCAGTCCGCCTCGAAAATGCACCCGATTTCTGAGAGTGACGCCTGGGCATGGGGTAAGATGTAACTGAACAAGCACTGCATTGTATTTCGTTTATGGTTCTGCTGTAATAAATTTTCAATCAAGTTCGGGCCTCCACTGACACTTGATCCGTTCTTCTGGCAATAATCCGCGCCAATCGATGATGCCTCTTGGGAAACAAGAGGGTTGTTGTCTGAATGTTGTGGGTCCGCAAGCTACTCAAGTGTGTGCACCCGGCAGTTCGCCTCACTATCTTTGTGCCAAGTTATCAACCCCGATAACTAAGTAGGGGTTGCTTGTACAGGGAGTGTGTGAGGAACTTTGGTTCAGCCTTGCTATGCAACACAGATGGGTTGATTCTCTCATTCCTGAGTTTTTCCGCAGTAACAATATACTATGCCTGGGGCGTGTCTGTGGTCTCCTGCCTATGCTCTCCCAGCACACTAGTATTCTCATTTGTTACTGTTTGGTAGACAGACCCTAATGGGTGAATTGAAGATCTCTCGTTTGAGACCTGTTGACAGTACTGTGTCGTAGTCGCCTGGAGAGGTCGCGGGCTGTGCGGTTACTACCTCTCAGAATAGAACTAGGCCATTGGGGTTCTGAGCAACAACGAGCCAATCGTGCTTGGTGCTATCCAACAGGGTAGAGTAGTATAAGACTCTAGATTATGTTAGGACCACGCCTAAACACAACCTGAGAACTTAAGAGTGGGGCTTGTTGAGCCAAAGACAAGAACTGTTGCTCAAGTCGCTGTCTAGGTATGACAAACTATCTAGAGTCTTAGGGACTCGCTACCTAAGACTACAACCCTTATATACCTGTCCCCTGGTCTGTGCGCAGTCAGCGCGCAGCTAAAGTCCCTCACAATAGAGACGATGCGCAGCAGCTGAGTCTGTGCCCATATGACCTTACTTGGAGACTTCCTCCCACACCAACACTCTGTCCTTCCATATACGGCCACGCCTATTGTTGTGCGTCTCGGCCGATTCCCACATATGCCAGTACCTAGTCATCAGTACATCTCAGTGTTCCCATGTCGCCCCTCAGGCGCCATGCTGCTCATGTATCCTTCCATGGCGTAGGCCCATCATCAGGCCGTTGTTCCTGTTGGCACTTGGTCTATGTCCATAGCCGATGCTGACCTAACCTCCTTCCATATGAGGGTCGCAGTCCTAATGTAGTCTGTCCCTGCGACCAAGGTATTGTCTGAGTCCCGTATCCTATCATTTGAGCGTAGTGAAATAGATAAAAAGAAAAGAAAAATAGAATCCGACTCCCTATGTCCATATCTTCATTAGTGTCATCGACGTCGTTACTGTGAAAATTGATGGGGACGAGGTATGCTCATAACAATTAACTGGAATCACTGCCCAGCTTCAGGTTTTTGTTTGAGGTCTACCAACTACCATTGCTGCTAAAATTCTTGAAGGACAGGGTGACTTTAAAGCTATCACAGACACCTACAGAAAGGCTGAACAACTCAATGCAGCATGGGAAATGATGAAAGCACTAGGGAAGTCTGAAACAGGGTGTTGGTTCAATAAAATAGGAGGATCTAAAACAGTTAATACCATGACAACTGGATGTTTAACTGATGGACAACAAGAAGAATATATGTGCTCTGGAAAATGTTTCAGATGTGGAACCATCAGTCACTTATCCCGAAACTGCCCAGGGAAAGACACCACAAAGAATCCATCTCCTCCAGGACAATTCACCAGAACAATTACTGAGGACAACAATGCCAAAAAAATTCGTGCAATGATTGCAGCACTCAGCACTGAGGAACGAGACACTCTCCTCACCAATCTTGAAACTGAGGGTTTTTAAAGTTGAGGAACCAGAAAGCGGTTGGAACCTCCAAAAACAATGATGGACAGTTAGCACTCGACTCTGTAATAGTAAAATCAAATAATAATCAACAACTATCAATAACTGTCCAATCACCTGAATTACCCACTGAAATATCTGCCCTCATTGACTGTGGAGCAGAAGGAAACTTTATCGATGAAACCATAGCAAAAACATTGAACAAAGAAGCATTAACCCAACCAATATGAGTCAAGAATGCTGATGGAACAGTTAATCTAAATGGAATGATCACACATAAAGTCAGAATCCTGTACCACATTGGAAATCAACAAATCGAAACAAACTTCCTGATCACCAAACTAGGAGACCAGAAACTTATACTTGGACTCCCCTGGCTAGAAAAACACAACCCAGCAATAAATTGGAAAGAATGGACCCTTCTGTTTGATCATCTAAACCCAGAAAAACCAATAAGACAAATAGCGAAGAACTTGGATCAGGAGATTAACAAGTACTGGATCAGGGTTAAAACATCTGCATCACAGGTGCTAGAACACACGCTACACAAGGAAACCTTGACAACTCTACCAGACAAATATCTGGAATGGAAATCTACCTTTGAAAAAGCAGCTTCAGAATGATTCCCAATTTGGCGCACATGGGACCATGCAATCAATCTCAAAAATGGATTTACCCCAAAAGTCAGCAAGATCTATCCACTATCGATAAAAGAACAATCATCCCTCAACGAATGGATCACTGAACAGCTGGCTAAAGGATATATTAGACCATCAAAATCCCCACAGGCCTCGCTGTTCTTCTTTGTTGCAAAAAAGGAAAGCAGAGCACTCTGACCATGCCAAGACTACCAATACCTAAATGAATGGACAATAAAAAATGCATACCCACTACCACTGGTCTCTGATCTAATGACCAAACTATCTGGTGCTCAATATTTTACAAAGCTAGACCTCCAATGGGGATACAATAATGTCCAAATAAAGGAGGGAGATGAATGGAAGGCAGCCTTCATAACCAACAAAGGATTATATGAACCAACTGTCATGTTCTTTGGTCTATGCAATTCCCCATCCACCTTCCAGACAATGATGAATGAATACTTCCAAGATATGATCAACAAAGGATGGCTGATTATCTACATGGACAATATTCTAATATGCAGAACAACAATCACAGATTTAGAAACTCGAACAAAACGTGTCCTAAAATGGCTAAAAGAGAATGACCTATTCCTCAAACTTGAAAAATGCAAGTTTTGCACCCAAGAAATCGAATTCCTCAGAATGATAATCAGGCCTGGGGAGGTAACAATGGACCCAATTAAATTAGCAGGAATAGTGGACTGGCCAATGCCAACAACGGTCAAACAAGTATGATCCTTCCTAGGATTTGGAAACTTCTACCAGTGATTCATTGGAAGTTTCACAACTCTTGCTTGACCACTTATTGATCTCACAAAGAAGAATGAAGTGTTCCTCTGGACACCAGAAAGACAGATAGCATTTAACGACCTGAAGCACCAATTTACAACTGCCCCAGTACTTCAAATGCCAGATATCACCCAACCATTTATCCTGCAAACCGATGCCTCAAACAAGGCAACAGGAGCAGTATTGAAACAAGCCAACAAAGCAGGACTCCTACACCCTTGTGGCTTCATTTCACATGCCCTAACTACAGCAGAACAGAACTATCAGATTTATGATAGAGAGTTACTAGCAATTGTCAAAGGACTTGCAGCATGGCAGCACTTCCTTCATGGATCACCCCATACCACCATTGTTCATTGCAATCATAAGAACCTATCCTTCTATCGAACACCACAGCGTCCTACCCCCAGACAAGCAAGATGGTCTTCCTTCTTAAGTGAATTTGATATTCAAAAAGAGCATGTCCCAGGAACCAAAATGTTTGAAGCAGACGCCCTATCCCAATGACCAGACCACATTGGGACCAACAATACCTCAGAAGAAACCACTGTGCTACCACCTGAACAATTCATCAGACTCATAGCAGATGACCTCGCAGAGACATTGCACAAAGGCATGACCAAAGACAACTTTGGACAAATATTAGTTGAAGTAATCCAGAATCATTGTGCACCACCAATAAAGTCAAAACTCCAAGACTGGACATACTCCAACCACATTGTACATTATCAAGGGAAAGTATACATCCCGGATCAAGATGGATTATGCACCCAGCTCATCAGACTCACACACGAATCACCCACATCCAGACACCCAGGACAATTCAAAACCTTGGAATTACTTAAACAAAACTACTGGTGGCCCAGAATGAACAAACATACTCAAGAATGGATCAAAGGGTGTGTGCTTTGCCAGCAAATGAAAGTTAACACCCATCCAAACACCCCCACCCTACACCTGATCAAATCTAATGCAACTCAACCTTTTCAACAAGTTACAATCAACTTCATTATGGATCTACCAGTTGCTGATGGCTTTGACTCAATCATGGTCACAGTGGACCATGGCCTTACAAAGGGGGTAACCTTTCCCCCCCACAACAAGACGATTGATGTGCTAGAAACTGCAAACTTATACATAAATGAAAACTTTAAATGATTTGGTCTACCTGACATCCTCATATCCAACAGAGGACCACAGTTTGCATCGAAAGTATTCCAAGAAGTAGGAAAGGCATTAGGAATCAACCATAGAATGAGCACAGCCTATCATCCCCAGACAGACAGTGAAACAGAACAAGTTAATCAGGAACTAGAAGTCTACCTCCAAATGTTCTGTACAAATGAACCACACAAATGGAAATCACTACTCCCAATCGCAGAATTCGCTCACAACAACTGGCATCATGACACCATCAAAGCATTGCCATTTCAGCTAATGTATGGAACAAACCCTGTCACCATTCCCACAGCCGCATGCCCTATGACAACCCCTGCAGCTGAAGATTGACTATGAATGTTGCAGAAGGCCAGAGAAGAAGCACTTGCTGCACATGAGCTTGCTAGGCAGATGGTAGTGCTTAGAACAAAGGACAAAAGCATCAGATTTGAGAAGGGAAACAAAGTCTGGCTCAAAAACCAAAACCTCCAAATACCCTATGAATCAAGGAAACTAGCACTAAAAAGGACCCTTCATAATTGAACAAGTACTAGGACCTGTTACATACAAACTGAAACTCCCCAAACAATGGCACATCCACCCTGTGTTTCATACCACATTACTAACCCCATATAAGGAAACAATGGCACATAAACCAAACTTTACAAAACCACCCCCTGATCTTGTAAATGGACAAGAAGAGTTTGAAATAGAAGCAATTGTTACACACAGAAAGAGAGGAGTTGGCTATCAAGACCTAGTCAAATGGAAGGGGTATGGACCAAATGAAAACTCATGGGAACCCAAAATGAATCTCAGAAATGCTGCGGACATCCTCAAAGCATATAAGAACCGTTGAAATTTGCTATGAACACCATGGTTCAGTATTGCAACAAACAAATTCTCAAACAAAATACCAGATATACCAAAAACATTGCTTCCCCCTACTCTCGATTCTCCCCTAGGCAATCCATCCCAAAGCTCAGACATCTAATCATCCAACTCCCTAATCGAACTCACCCCCACCAAGGATGACACACTATAGGAACAGCCTTCACCAAATTATGCAAAATCTTGCTCTACCGAACAAAAACACCATCACTACACCCTGTATATGGACCACAGACTAGCCCCAATCGCCAAACAACAGCTGAGACCATCACCAGGAATTGCCATAACAGAGAAGTGTGAGGGGCATTAAACTTGTGGATCATTAACCAAACAAGAGACCTGGAAGCAGTGGGAGTGACCTGCCTACACCATGCAGCTGCGCTATTCCCTGATAGGATTGACTTCCCATCCAGTGGACCACTAGACCTGGACCTCCCTCCAAACTACCTGTACATCCCACATAGGGGAATACCACCTCCATATCCAAACCAGCCACAACCACCTCACTACTGAAACTTCGAATGGGAATCAGGGTACCCCATGATTGCTGGTATCATCCATCATACAAATCATGGAACAATTACACATTGAATCACACCCAGACCACTACATGAACCCCATTTATCTGAAAGAATCCCCACACAACCTAATACTCCCAGACTAGAAACACTAGCCAATCAGCTCTTATGAGAAATCCTCTCTATTGATGCAGACAACTCATTTTGGGATATGGAATACCTTGACAAAACCACTCCCACACACAACCTATAAAACAATGAGATTCCCACTTCCTAAGCCCTCCAACCAACATCGCATACACAAAGATGTTCTCCTTCATCATCATCCTCATCGCCCTCATCTCCACCTTCTTCCCCTCAGTTATCATTGGGGGACTCATCCTCACTACCCTGCTTGCTGTACTTGCTCTCACCTATTCATTCCCTGCCAAACTTCCTGAGTTTGATGTCTTCACACCCCCCCTTGAGATCTTTGTCGAAACCAAGACAATAACATATGCCAACAACAACCTGCACATTCACCCACCTGAACTCGCTGAAGAACCACCTGTCAAAGAAGAAATCACCCCTGCTCCCATTCCCTGATCCAACCCCCTCATCACTGCTGCCTCCTTAGAAGCATTGTACATTGTAGCCAACCTCCATGATCTTTCAGCTCCACTTGGAACCCTTACAGGACTCACCCTCACCACCAACCCAAATGCAATGACATATGCTGAGCAAGATCTTGCACTCCGAGAACTTTGTCAACTGCAAGTCACCCTTGACTCCATGCAATGGCATGTAGATACAGCACAGAAAGACATTGAAAACAGCATCCATTGATATGAGTCGAGGAGGGATCATGCCTGGACAACCCAGGGTTGGCCTTGAGAAGCCGGTGACTTCTCGCATAGAAGGGGGGTAATGTTACAAATTCTTTCTCTAACACCCACTTGCTACAATACCCTTTCTGCACTTCGTCGCTATATTTGTTACTCGTTTCATCTGCCCATTTCACCCCTCATTTTACTTCCATTTATACATCCCATTGTTCTCTAGACAGTATATAAACCCACACATGTACCATAGTTCCTTAGTTCCAACTTAGTTGAGTATTGCTCTCATCTGAACAATCCTCTTGCTCTCACCTTCCACAACCAATTGAACCACCTTTGTCATTGTCTAGCACAATGACAAGGCCCACTTTGTCCATTGACTGGGATTAGACCAAGACTCTAGTTGTCACTGTTGACTTAGTAATGAACCAAGGGCATCAACCTTAACACAATACTCCTAAGCTGGCTGTATCTTCCCAGCATATGCTGTGAGTGCTACGTATGAGCACTGCCTCATGTCATCATAGTGCAGCCTTTCTGCCATTGGTCTAATGACTCTCTGCTGTTGTCCTGGGTTTGTCTGGGCTGTGCCTTCATCTGGACTTCATCTAGACCTCCTCTAGACCTGTCTCCAAGAGCTGCTATTGCTGTGCACTCTCTGTATAGTTAAACAATCCTAGGTCTTGGTCCTGCAATGCATCTATCCATATCTGTCCTAGTGGCTGTGCCTCTGATCCCTTCCCTAGAGTCCTGGAATGGCAGGTGCTGAGCTAATCCCTCATAGGGGCTTTTGTGGCTGTGTCCATAATGACTTTGGACTCCTATGCCTGTGTGCTCTCAGCCCTGTCCAGCCCTGTGGCTGTACCCATGCCATACCCTTGTGGTGACTTGTGATGCTGATGTAATGTGCCCATAACAATAGGGGTGTCTCCCTCCTTCCTGGTATACTGATGGCTCCTTGTCTGGCCATTGTCTCATAATCTCCTGAATGCTCCCATGCTTTGATGCACACAATGTGTTCCTCTGGTCTCCTATGACAGTCCCCGACTGTCTCCTATCCTCCCACAGTGGTCCCTGACCACTAGAATGAAAAATAAAAAATGACTGCTAGGATCCACTCCTAACACAGATCATCTTTCAGCTGAGAGACCTTCTCCCTCTCATTTTGCAGAGTTATTTCAAGAGCAGCTGATTGACTCTTCTCATCAGCTAACTTGCTCTCCAGGTCCTCTTTCAGCTGAGAGACTCTATCCCTCTCATTTTGCAAAGCAATTTCAAGAGCAGCTGATTGACTCTTCTCATCAGCTAGCTTGCACTCCAGACATTGTATTGTCTCCAATGCCTCATCATAGCTGGACTCTAACTCTCCAAGAGTCCTCTCTGACTTGTTTATATCATGTTGAATTGCAGCTTTTGCCCTGGCATTAGCTGCATTCTGCTGTCTTGTGTCATTTAAGGTAGCTTTGTTCTATTATAGCATTAGTTTATGTGTATGTCAGTTAAAAGTATGCACAACACCATAAGACATTGCAAGAAGTGTACAGCACTCCAGACACATTGTATCAATTTGGTGTAAGGGAGAACATTTCTCAGTTTTATATTCTCTACAACTTGTATAGAGCAGATCTTTGAATTTCCTGATGTATTAGTGTTAATTGGTTTCTATATTGGGTTACATACCTGTTCCTGCAACATGATGTTGCCATCAAAAAACCCGTCCCTTTCAAGATACTGTACAGCATTCTTGAATTGGACTCTTCCTCCTTTAGGTAGGACATTTGGATGATGTCTGCCAAAGTCAAATACCTATTTATAAGTTAGTTTGTTGTTGTTGATATTATTATAGAGTTTGCTTACCTGTCCCCTCTCTTTACATTGTTTACCTAGGTTGAATACTAGGTGTATGTACATGCCATGATGAGGAGAGGGGGTTGTTGTTGTTGACACCCTTGTTGTGGTGTTGTTCTATGGCCCATCAGTATTTGAATTCTCTGTTGCCAAGTGGGTGGATGTGCTCAACAATGGCTGTGGCAGAGGCATGGGCAGTGAAGAAGTCCCCAATGTGGGAGTAGGTAGTAGGGTGCATCGGCTGGTGAAATGGAAGCCAGAGTTGTTGGATCAGATGGCAGGCATGGTATGAAGCTGAGTAAGCTGGGTCAGATTTTTCCTGAGGGGGGCTCTAAGATTCACCCTCAGGGAAAAAAAAAATAGTCCAATTATACCCTGTGGACTTTGAAAAATTCTCATTTGGGAAGTCACATTTGAGTCAACAAAGATGCATCAGTCACATGTCAATCAACAAAGAATTCTGCACTGCCACTGATGTCAATACAAATACAAATAAATAACACATCACATCAGTCACGTGACAATCAACAAACAAATGTTTGGATCAACTAAGACATGTTTGGATGCATCTGATCAAACAATAAATACAAATAAACAAACCAATTTCTCTTGCAAATTGTCTACTCCTTGTTGCACTTTAAGCACTGTCTTTTCTTAGCCTTAGTTTTAGTAATGCATGTAGGGCAGTTGAGCACAATGGAGATACATTGTGGGTTGGGGCCCCCTGAAGTGTTAGTGAGGGAGGGATCCTGCAATTGTGGTTCATTTGTTGGAAACCTTTTTTGGTAATGCCATAGGCATAGTGTTCTGTTCCTAAGTTGGTGTCTGTACCTCACTAACACCCCAGGGAGACTGTATTAAGCATGATGCAACTGCAGCTATATTAGGCATTATTTACTCTCACCAATGTAATGTATGTATCATATCTAGATCTAAGTGATTGTTTAGGTTTCCTTCTTTTGCTAAAGGCCACCCTGAGTGTCACCCTTCTGGTTGCCATATGAATGTTATGTATGTATTTTTGCTGTGTTTTATTTTGTCCCATGTGCCTTCTACTTGTCTGCCTCTTAGTATGTTGTCATTGTATTCAACTAGTCCTGGACCTTTTTGCCATGTTTTATCAAGGAACATTTGGCTGTTGAGGTAGTTTTCTTTGCCAGGTATTATGGAAGTGCTGTCATAAATAACACCCGCATTGTTAGGGATGACCTAAACACAACCTAAAAGACTCAGAGTGGGGCTTGCTAAGCTGAAGACAAGAAGTGTTGAAACGAGCAATGGCAGTGCAGAGCGAGGCTTAGTAAGTGAGGGGACTTACTGAGTACTGTTTAGAACGCTTAGGAGCTAGGGCTCAACTATGCAATAGATCAGGAGATGTATTTCAGCAGTGCAAAGAGTGCTGCTTATATACAGTTACTGAAATCACATGTAACTACATCTAATATACCTATATCTAGTAATGCGCAGCTTCCTGCTGCACATTGCACCATACCTGCTGCGCATGGTGTCATATTGCTGTGCATTTTACAGCAATCTGTCAATACTTGACGTGTGAAGCATGTTTCATGCATTGTGTCTCACATGCTGTTGTTTCATACTGTTCCTGGGATGAAACTCTATAATATCTGTCAAACACTATAAAAGTGTCAACAGTGTACAAATATCAGATTATATTTGTGATTTGGTGAGCATTCATAAATAACAATATAATATATGAAGCTATGAGTTCGATACTCAATGCTCCAGATCATTATTTATTCAACACTCCCCCATGCTGAGAAATCACTAATCCAATTTCAGATCTTAACTTTGTAAATTTATCAAAAGACAAATTTTTAGTCAAGATATCAGCAAGTTGCTGATTTGTGGGAATATACACAAGTTCCACTTTTCTTTCCTCTATGCATTCTCTAACATAGTGATAGTGGATATCTATGTGCTTAGATCTATGCTCTTGAGCAGGATTAGAAGCTAAAAAGATTGCTCCTTGATTATCTACTCCTAATTGAATCATTTTTATAGTCTTTCCAATTTCATGGAATAAAGACTCTATCCAGACTATCTGTCTTGATGTATCAGACAGACTCATATATTCTGCTTCTGTCAATGACAGAGCAACTGTCTTTTGTTTCCTTGAAACCCAACTAACTGGTCCTCCAGCTAGTTTTACTATGTATCCAGTGACTGATCTTCTATTGATCTGGTCACCTGCCCAGTCTGCATCACAATATGCAATGAAACCTTCATGGTTTTTCCCATTATACACTATTTTGCCATTAATGTTGGTGGCAACATATTTGATAATGTATAATGCCTTCTGAATATGCTCTTCAGAAGGATTAACCATAAATTGCGACATCATTATTACTGCAAATGCAATATCTGGACGAGTTCCAAGAGTTAAATATAATAATGATCCAATTATGGATTGATAATAGCTTCTTTGCTCAGAAGTTGCTGTTCCTTCATTTGGTTTAGGAACATACCCTGCTGGTAATGGTGTTCTAGCAGGTTTAGCATTTTCTTGACCAAAACGCTTTACAACTTTCTTAGCATAGTCTATTTGATCAATTATAAGTAATTGATTTGGTCTATCTCGAGATATCTTCATCCCTAGATATTCAGAAACTTGTCCTAAGTCTCTACATTTTCATGAACTTGCTCTTTTTGTCTAATAAGAGTCTTTTATCATTTCCCAGAAATAGTACGTCATCAACATATAGTATGACAACTATTATTGATCCTTGTTTGTTAAGGATATAAACTCCTGTATCCGAAAGGCATCTATTAAACCCTAAGGATTTCAAGCTTTTATCAGCTTGTTTATTCCAAGCATATGATGCTTGTTTAAGACCATATAGGGCCTTTTTTAATCTATAGACTTTTCCCTCTTGTCCTTTTGTGACAAACCCTTCTGGCTGTTCCATGTAAATCTCTTCATCAAGATTTCCATATAGGAAAGCTGTTTTAACATCTAGTGCCTCGATTTCCCAATTTTTGAGTGCAGCTGAAGCCAGAAGTAATCTCACTGTTTCAAATCGTGCAACAGGAGAAAAGGTGTCATCATAATCTATGCCAGGTATTTGTGAAAATCCTTTAGCAACAAGTTGAGCACATTTTCAACCATCACTTTTAATATTGTAAACCCATCTACACTTCACAGGTTTACGATCTTTTGGACCATCAACTAACTCCCAAACATCTCATTCGAATAGAGCTTCAATCTCATCCTCCATAGCTTTAATCCATTCTTGAAAAGCTTTAGGATTAGATTCTTTAATTTTTAACACATCCCTAAAATAAACAGGGATATCAGATTTAGGTAATACTGCTTTTGAGAGTAGGGAATTGATAAATTTCCTTCCTCCCTCTTTTTGTAATTGATCAAGCAGCATATCTATATCTGAAATTCCTTTATCCTGAATAGTACCAGGATCAGATTCATCTGATATTTTGCTTGAAGTGTCTTTTTGACTATCAGAGTCTTCAGACTCATTGAAAGGATTTTTTTCCAGTTGTTTTTCAATTTCAAGAGGAGTTTTCTTTCCATAAATATTACCCTCCTTATAAACTGGTTTCCTTTCTCTAGTACTTCGGTGAAGTGGGAAGGGAATAGGTTCAGGTTGTTTTTGGGATTGTCTTCCTGTAACCTTTTTCTCTTTTTGTGTTCTTTTAATGTCTGGTAGTGCATGATGTTGTGTCCCAGGCCGTCTACTGGAATTCTCTTCGGATCTGTTTTCACTTGATCCTCAAACATCAGGTCTGACAGGTAAATCCTGTTCTCCACCATTATTATTAGGCTCTATATCATCATTATCATGAGATGAATTCTGCTCTTCATCTGGTGTAAGATCATGATTGAATGATGGTTTATATGGTTTGGGATCATCGTTGTCACTATCAAGATGATTGTTGTTTTGGGAATTGGAGTCAGATTCATGTCCATTTTGATCCCTTTGGTAAATACCTGGTGGACTTTCAAATAGTCTATCTTTATTGTAATTTTCGCTTTTTCGTGGAAATACTGATTCATTAAATAGTGCTTTAACACCAATGAATATAGTGTTATCTTTCTTCATAAATTTATAAGCTTTAGATCCTATGTCATAACCAATAAAGGTCATTGGTTCAGATCTTGGTGACAGCTTATCTTTATGAATTTCTTTAGGTATGTAAACCCAAGCTAGACAACCAAACACTTTAAGATAATGAACATCAGGTTTTTCACCTGTCATGTTTTCATAGGGTGTAGACCAATTCGTCCTTCATAATGGTGTGTGATTGTATACATGAATAGCAGTTTCAAAAGCAAATTCCCACCATGATTTTGGGCAGGAAGATTCTAATCTCATGCTTTCTGCTTTTTCAAGTATAGTGTCATTTAATCGTTCAGCACGACCATTTTGTTGATGTATGTGAGGTGCACTTTGTTCTCCAAAGATTCCTTTTGAAGCAAGAAACTTGCTAAATTCATGCGACTTAAATTCCCCCCCTCGATCTGATCTGAAACATTTAACTCTACTGCTATATTGATTTTCCATGAGTTCTACATAACTCTTGAAAGCAGTGAATGTTTCTGATTTAGTTCGAAGAAGTGCCATATAAGCATAGGAAGAATAATCATCTAGTATCATAAGACACCATTTCTTTCAATGATAAGATTCCATAGGCAATTCTAGTAAGTCTGCATGAATCAATTCAAGTGGCTTTGAAGCTCGCTTGATTGATGTAGGAAAAGATTTATTATGCATCTTTCCTTGTGCACATCCAGGACAAATTGTATCTGTTGATGGTATAGATAATTTGTCAAACCCTTTTGTATGATTGAAGACATGTTTTAATACATTTTTAGATGGGTGACCCAATCTTCAATGCCAAGTGTTATAATCCACTATATGAACTGAAGGTTCAGCCATTTTTACTATTGGATGGACTATTTCAGTCAAAATCCAATGAATGGGATCTCCTATATGTCTAGGATATGCCATTATAAATGGTTGCCCAGTTTTTAGCGAAAATATAGTACTATACTTGTCTGATTTTTCATGAAAGCCTTGTAGCTTTAGTTGTCCAGATGATATAAGTCTGACACTAGCTGCAGGCATATAGCAAACTTTTTCAAGTTTAATGACATGTTTATGTTTATGCACAGTTTCTACCTGTAGGAACACAGTTCCTTCTCCAAGTATTGCTACTTGAGATTGTTTATCAGCTGTAAATACAGGCTGTGAAACTTTAAATGGATGATATTCAGAGAAATCTTTGATTTCAGGAGTTATGTGAATAGATGCTCCTGAATCAATCATCCATGGAGTTCCTTTGGACTCAAATTCCTTACACTTGTCACAACCACACACATTTATCTTACTACTCATTTTTGGAATGGAGGCAACTAAAGCGATGTATTGATCGCTATTCAAAGTAGTACAAATACTACTATCTACATTGTTACCTTTGAAATCAAGATGCCTCATAATTGGGCTCGTCTTGATAGTCCTCACTGATTTTTTATCAGAGAAGAACTTTTGAGTAGAAAGATTTACGTACTGATATTCCCCATCAGCTGTATCATAGAAGTCTTCACCTAAGGAGACTGTATCTGATGTATTGTCCATTTTGATGTCAGCCCTTTCATCTAGGACTCTGAAATGGTTTTCTGCAGTTGGATCAACCACCATTTGCATTTCTACATTGTCAGCGACTGAATACCCTTGAGCCTTCAGTTGCTGTAGATTAGGTGCTAATGGTGCCATTCTTTGAATCAAGGGTAAAGCAGGATCTATCCTGTTCACTAAGTGAGCAAATCTAGGTGTATTCGCTTTCCTGGTGTCCCCAACATTGTTCTTTTGTTGCTGGTCTAATAGAAAGGCCTTCTTTTTCTTTTTATTGTCGCAATTAATTTTGTTCCTTTCTTGATTAGACAAGAACTGGGGTTTGCCAGTGTTAGATGGCCTGGAAGACAGTCCTGGTGTCGTCCATTTCCCTTTATTCTGATTCGAAGAATATGAATTCTGGTTATTAAAACCAGGTTTGTAGTTATTCTGGTTACTAGGACCAGAATTTTGTTGATTCCAATTAGGCCTGTTGGGGCCTTTGGGAAGCTTCACTCTAGCAGTGTGAACCACCCCCCCAGAAGACGTTCTCCGCCTTTGGGATTCTTCCTCTATCTTTGGAAGAATATCAGCAAGTTTCAAATCACTTGCTTTTGTTGTTGATAGTACACTAGATGAGACACTGTCCCATCCATGTGGTAAAGATGCTAACACTACCATTGCTAGCATATTGTCAGGGAATGTGAAGCCATTGACAGAAAGTCGATTAGCTGTTGTCAATAGCTCATTGACTGACTCTGTCAATTTATTGGTGTTGATCTTCCAATGTATTACTTTTGAAAAATCAACAAAAATGCCTGCTGCTCCTGGCTTGCCAAAGGCTTCCTGCAATGCGTTGAAGGTAGAGTTTGACCATGGTTGAATAAGGTGTCTTAAAGACAGTGAGATTTTCATGGTCATTAATCCCAGTGCCTTGTCATCATTGTTGCAGTAGTCATCCCAAGCTTCTCTTTTTTCTTTAATGTGACGAAGCTCAGTTGCAGCGGTACTTTCAGCTGTCTCTGCTTTTTTCTCAGCTTCTGTAAGCTGTGGCTTAATCCTGTTGCCAAGAACATACTGCCAGAGACCTTTATACTGCAGAGCGGCTTTGATAGCTGCTGACCACTCATTCCAATTATTACTTCCAGTAAGCGTTGGAATTTTAGATAAGTCATCTTCTCCTCCAATGATTATATCGACACTTGCTGCTCTAGCAAGATTATCAATTTCCATCCAGCCTGTCTGGGCTCTTGGATCGATGACTAGATGACAATGGCGACTAGACTGATCACCATTAATTTTATGTAAATGGAAGTTGACTCTCTTCCTAATTGACTTTGAATATGAAGCCAATTCTTTGATATCAATGTACTGTGGCCATTGATATTGAGCCAATGCATGGGTTTTAATTGCTGCCAGGTAGCAATAACCAATTTTCGACCATACAGGACTTTCCACAGTATGAACCCAAGGGTGGATAAGTCCATCCCTACCCTTGAGTTCTACTATAATGAACTCTCCTTGTTCAAGCTCTTCATTCCTTCTAGCTTTAGTTAAAGAAGAGGATTCACTATCATTCAAAGAAGGGTGTGAATAATCGGAACTGTATATTTCCTCATCAAGTATATATAACTTGTGAGTCTTGGGTGGTTGTTTTGGTCATTCAGCCAACTCTCTCTTGGCTTTGTGTTCCTTCTGGCGCAATTTTTTAGCTTTCTTCCTAAAGCTTTTTATTCTCTCCTCCTCTTGATTCAAGTTTTTAATGGTTTCTTGGATACTTTCTATAAGATCCTCAACCCGTTTTTTATCCTCCATTTCCTGGCAGATGGCTTGGTCCATGGTGGAAATATATTTATTAATTTTAGTGGTTCTGCTTTCCTCTAAAACAGAATCACTGTGATATTTATTGGGCAGTATTTTTACTTTCCCAATCTTCGACCACTCCTTAGTGTGGTCCCAGACTTCACTTCCAGACCCGCTATTTCTCTTTGGAGTGGTTGGTATCTCCACTCGTTTTGACGTCCAGTCCTCCGCCTTTCCACCAAGGTTGAAGAACCATGTCCTAACTTCTTCAGAAGTTGGCCAATTTAGTTGATTCTTTGGACACAGAGAGAAGGTAGCGCCTGCCTTGTTTTTAGCGGACAGGCCCGCTTTTGCAATATTGGCAAATGATACTGATTTTGCTTTTTCTTTCCCCTTATCAGCCTTTTGGGCCGATTTCATCTCTCCAGTTGCAATATTAAAAACATTCTTCCCATAATTCGCCTTTTGAAGGTGACCTACTTGGAATTTTTGAATGTCATCAAAAATTTCATCAACCAGAGCATCCTCACTGGCTAATTTAGCAGCTTTGTCATCCAATTCTTGACGATGCTTCCAAACAGAGAGTTGCGCATCTGCAATGTGCTTCCTGCGGTTCTCCAAATCTTCCTGGACTTCCTTGTACCAAGGAGACTTTTTGGTGGATGTCCCAATGGGAGCAGTGGGCCCCTTGCTGGTAGATTGCAAGGTATTAATAAAAATGGAGCTGGTAAAACCAGCTTTGGCGATTTTTTGAGAAGAGGAGTCAGATTTGGAGCCAGGGGTACCGGTGGTGACATATTTGTTGCTGGAGGATCCAGCAGAGGCAGAGGAAGAAGCAGTGTTGGTGGTGGAAGACATTTGTGTATGAGAAGGTGTTGGTGGGTTTGTTTGATTGAATTGAATTTGTTCTGTAAGAGAGAAGGTAAGCAACAGTCTAGAACGACTTTTCGTTGCTCAGAACAAAGGTATGGACATCGAGTTTTCGATTTTATTCTCCCGCGATAAATGCCTGAGCATGTGCATAAACATGGTAGTTTGCTTTTTGTCATAATGTGCTATAATTCATTGCCAGAAGGGGATCCAGCCCTTCAGGAGTGCTTGGGGGCTCCATCAAGTTCCCCACAGCGATAAAAATATCCTCCACTATTTATAGATATAGTAATAAGCTATTATTATGACACTAAGGAGCGTCCTAATGTAGATGGGATGCTAATCAGTGCCCATCGCTGGTCTGCATGTACCAGGGAACAATGTCCCATGCAGCACGACCCTTATACAGAATTACTACTATTTTTAATTGTGGAGAAGAATTTTATGCCAATGAAAATGGCCTACATAAGCACTTAATTATTCACGGCCAATAGGGGGGTGCGAAACCTTTCCAGATCTAAGCGATTAAGCCTAGACCCTTTATCTGTCATGGGACAGCCCTAAACCCAAGTGATTTGAATGGTTCACCAGACCAGGTAATTTATTGATTTACCAATCAAGACTACATTTTTTATATTAACCCGGATATTGCAGAACCGGGGACTGGTGAAGTGTGTCACACTAGTGATCATTGTCATGCCATCCAAGGCGGTCGCTCAAATCCCAAGCATTAGAGGCTTGTTAGGATGAACAAGAAGTATTCCTGTCATACTTCAAGAGATAGCACATTAGTGACATAAATCAGATGTATACTACTCTAATAACAGTACTATGGGCGCATCTATTACTTCCCTTGTTTACCTTTGTTATGACAAAAGGGTGCTGACACATGTATTATGCACCGCACAAGGTTTTCATCTATGCAGGGCCCATAACCTGTTGAAATGAGCAACGGCAGCGCAGAGCGAGGCTTAGTAAGTGAGGGGACTTACTGAGTACTGTTTAGAACGCTTAGGAGCTAGGGCTCAACTATGCAATAGATCAGGAGATGTATTTCAGCAGTGCAAAGAGCACTGCTTATATACAGTTACTGAAATCACATGTAACTACATCTAATATACCTATATCTAGTAATGCACAGCTTCCTGCTGCGCATTGCACCATACCTGCTGCGCATGGTGTCATATTGCTGCGCATTTTACAGCAATCTGTCAATACTTGACGTGTGAAGCATGTTTCATGCATTGTGTCTCACATGCTGTCATTTCATACTGTTCCTGGGATGAAACTCTATAATATCTGTCAAACACTATAAAAGTGTCAACAGTGTACAAATATCAGATTATATTTGTGATTTGGTGAGCATTCATAAATAACGATATAATATATGAAGCTATGAGTTTGATACTCAATGCTCCAGATCATTATTTATTCAACAAGAAGCTGCTTGCTCAAGTAGAAGTGTCTAGGACACAAACTATCTAGAGTCTTAGGGACTTGCTACCTAAGACTACAACCCTTATATACTGCTCCCCTGGTCTGTGCGCAGACAGCGCGCAGCTAAAGTCCCTCAAGCCAGGATCAATGCGCAGCAGCTGATCTGCGCCGATCTGACCTTATCTGGAGATCTCCTCCCACACCAACACTCTGTCCTTCCATATGTGGCCACACCTATTGTTATGCGTTTCAGCCAATTCCCTCCTGCACCGGTACCTAGTTGTTGGTACATCTCGGCATTCCCATGTCGCCCCTCAGGTGCCGTGCCGCTCATGTATCCTATCATGGCATAGGCCCGTCATTGGGCCGCTGTCCTAGTTGGCACTTGGCAAGTCCATAACCAATGCTGACCTAACCACCTTCCATATAAGGGTTGCAGTCCTAATATAGCCCATCCCCACGACCAAGGTATTGTCTGAGTCCTGTATCTAAACATTTGAGTGAAGATAAAAAGATAAAAAGAAAAGAAAAATAGATTCCGACTCCCCAAGTCTGTATCCGCATATTCGTCATTAGTGTCGTTACTGTTAAAATTGAATAGGATGAGTTATGCTCATAACATCACCCCCCCCTTAAGGCCTCGCGTCCCGAGAGGCAGAAGTTGCCAAGTCCACATAGTGTGGATCATGTTTCATTTGTTCGTAAAAGTGGGCTAGCCGCTCGGTCTGTTCTTCAGGCATCAAGCCTGACTGTTCTGAATCATCATCTTCCACCTCCTCTATGGTGGTCTTCCATTTGACAAGTTTTTTTTCAGGGCGTGCAATGCCTGTGATCCTTGTTTGTCAGTCCTCTTCCGACTTGCTGCTTTCTTTGGCAGCCTCTGGTTTCTCCATTCTTTTTAAGATGTTCCTTTGGAGACACTCAGTGTCTCTTTCATGCACTCTGTGCTCCTCCTCCATCTCTTCCTTTTCTCCCCTTTTTGGGAAATCAAGCATGGGTGACTGCCCGCCACGCTCCAGGTCTCTGGAGAACGTCCCATTGGTGTTGTCTGGCAATTCCATGATTGCCCTCCTGTCTCCTTTCCAATTGCGCCACCTGCACTCCATATTTTCTAAGTATTTTGGGCCAAAACGTCTGTTGTCCCAGCCAAAAAGTCGCTTGTCCTTCCAATGAGTTCCCTGACTCTTTTTGTGCCATGGTGCACTAGGGGTTTGTCGGGGAACTGTCTCGGTGTATTGAATGTACACTTTTCCATTTTTCAGGTTCCTAATGAGCTTAGGAGCTTTAGGGTTTTCTCTGTGGAATTTTTTGACTTTTGCTGGTGTGTTGGCGACATTTCCAGCTGGTTCCCAGGTAGTTTTTCCATTTCATGAGGTATTCCAACCTCGCTCCTCCTCGTCCACTAATGTGGCTTTCCATTATTTCTTCCACTTTGTATTCATCCTGCTGGGATTCTTCCACCATCTGCGCATCCTTGCGCGCCGCTGCCTTTGCTTTCTGTTTGGGGAATTCTGGTTCCCTATACGGCTTTAACAAGACTTTGTTAAAGACGTTGTAGACCTTCCATGTTGCTGGTATTTTTAATTTATAAGACGACTCACTGACTTTGACGAGGACTTCCAATGGACCGACAAATTTTCCATTGAGCTTCTTGGTTGCTCAAATGACTGGGAGGTTCTCCGTGCTGAGATATACCTTGTCACCAGGTTTATACTCTCATGCCGCTTGGCGATGGTTGTCATACTGCTCCTTCATGATCTGAGCGGCTTTTTCCAAAGCCTTTTTTGCCTTCTCATGCACATCTTCCACCTCCTTTGCTAACTGTTCTACTGCTACTGCCTTCAGTGCATAGGTAGGGTCTAATCCTTTGTTTGGATGCCATCTGTAATTCATGAAGAAAGGTGTGAAGCCCGTTGCTGAGTGTATCTGGTCATTATGGCAGAATTGTGCCACTGACTTATCTTGGCGATTGTTGACAAACATGGTCAGGAATTCTTTAACTTCCTGATTAACCTGCTCTGTCTGTCCATTGGTCTGGGGGTGGTAAGCCGTTGATCGGTTTGCTTTAATTCCCAACATCCCATATAAATCAGTCATGAATTTTGAAGCAAACTGCGTTCCTCGGTCGCTTATTACTTTTCTTGGGAGACCATGCTCCCAAAATACATTGTCTTGGAACAGCGCTGCTGTTCCCTGTGATGTGATTTCTTTTGTGGTAGGTAAGAAGTATGACTTCTTAGTGAATCTATCTACTACCACCATGATCATGTCGTGCCCTTTTGACATGGGTAGGGGTCCCATGAAGTCGACTGAGATGACTTCCCAAGGTTCTGCTGGAACCTCGTTAGGCCTAAGTGGTGCTGCGCATGCTTGTCAATCCAGTTTTGCCTTTTGACAGGTTTCGCAACCCGGAATGTATTTTTCTATGTCCTTGCACATGTTTGGCCACCAAAAGTTCCTTGTCAAAGATTCCAATGTTTTTGCAACCCCAGAGTGTCCCCATGAATGATGAATTGCGATGACATCTTCTCGCAATGCCATGACTGCTGGTATGTATACCCATCCCTTCCAAGTGATGAGTCCTTTTTCAAATTTATATTCTCCTTCGGCCTTTGCAAGGCCTTTGACAACCTGTGTCTCCCACTGCCACTTGGGCACGTCTTTTATATCTTTCATGATGTTGTCAATTGCACGATCATCATCAAAAACCTGTATGAAGAGGTGTTCTTTTAACAGAATCACCCCTTCATTGACATTTTCCCCTCGAGTGTGCCCTGCCCGCCTTGATAATAAGTCCGCTTTTGTGTTGGACTTTCCGCTTCTGTGTTTTATGATGAAATTGTATTCCTGCAAGTCTGTCACCCATCGCGCCTGCCATCGATTGAGATTTTGTGCTTTTCTGAAATATGTTAAGTTCTGATGGTCTGTCAGAACTTCTACTGCATGTTTGGCCCCTTTGAGATAATGGGACCATTCATAGAAAGCATGCATGACTGCAAGCATCTCTTTATTGTAGATCTCGTAGTTTCGCTTGGTGTCATTTAGGGATTTTGAAATGAAAGCCACAGGCTTCCATACGTCGTTTTCCACCTGTTGCAATAAAATTCCCCCTATAGCAAAGTCTGAGGCATCCACCTCTACTCTGAACTGGCCATCTTCATCCGGAATGCGTAATACCACTTCCTCTGCGATTGTTCTTTTTAATGTGTCAAACACTTCATCTTGAAGTTCTGTCCACTTCCACTCATCCTTTCCTGTTAGACGAGTTAATGGTTTGGCCAACTTGGCAAAGTCTTTTACAAAGCGTTGATAGAAGTTGACGAATCCCAAGAATTGCTGGACCTCCTTTTTGCACATAGGTGTCGGCCACTTGGTTACTGCTTTTACTTTAGCAGATTCCATCCGAACAGAGTTTTCACTGATAACAACTCCAAGGAAGTCCATTTCCTTTTTATCAAAGAAACACTTCTCCGGTTTCAGCGACAACTTATGCTCCTCTAACTTTGCTAGGATACGGTTGACCTGCACCATATGTTCTGCCTGGTTTTTTGAAAATACAAGGATGTTGTCCATGTATATGATGACCCATCCTTCTGCTATTTCGACTCTGAAAATGTCATTCATCATTGTCTGAAAGGTGGCAGGCGAATTAGTGAGCCCAAAGAACATGACCAAGGGCTCAAAGAGTCCTCTATTAGTTCGAAAAGCTGCCTTCCATTCGTCTCCTTCTTTGATGTGTATGTTGTTGTATCCCCAACATATATCCATCTTTGAGAAAACTTTTGCTTGTGACAATTTATCCACTAGTTCCCCTATTAACAGTAGTGGATACTGGTTTTTGACTGTCATCTCGTTTAGTTGTCAGTAATCTTGTACCAGTCACAATTTTCCATCCTTTTTCTTTACAAAGAAGAAAGGAGACGCCATAGGCGATTTACTGGACTGAATTCTCCCAGAATCCAGGTTTTCTTTTAGAAATTCATCCAGTTGTTGCTGCTCATCCTGGTTAAGTGGATATATTTTGCAGTCAACTGGGTTAGACCCAGGGATCAACTCGATAGCGTGATCCCATTGCCGCCATGGTGGTAGTTCGTCGACAGTCTCTTTCTCAAAGACCTTTCGATATCCTAAGTAGTGTCTGGGGACTGCCTCCTCCAGAGTTCGTTTTTTGGTTTTCTCCACCTCCTCTGCTGCTATTTTTGTGGCGGTCGATGCGTATGCCCTAATGCAAAGTTCTGGTTCACCAATATGGACTGCCAACAGTCGATCCTCCACTTCGAGGTCTTCCACTACGTCTATCTCGTCCTCGGGTTCCTGAACTGATGAAGGCTTCCAACATGCGCCCAGACATCAGTTAAACTCCAGGGTCTGTTTTTTTCCAGTTGATGGTTGGATTGTGTTTCATCAACCAGTCAAACCCTAAGAATAGACTTGTTTTTGAAAGATGTGTTACTGTGCACTCGATGACTTCTTCGTGTTTGCCGATGTGCAGTTTTATTTTTGCCATGTATTCTAAGGCACCTCTCGAGTTTTTTGTTCCGTCCGCATTGTACATGGGGATTGGTCGAACCAAGCGTCGTTTCACTATCTGGTGTTTCTCCATGAAGTCAGTGCTAATACAAGTTCCTGTTGCACCGGAATCCAGCAGCATGTTGATGCGGACACTTTTAGATCCATCCATCTTCGTAACGACTCCTGTTAGGTCTATTTCGTTATAGCCAGTTCCTTGCACTGTTTTTTCCTGTAAATGCACTAAGTTCCACATAGTGTCTGTCTCCATCATGGCATTTAAATCATCCACCAGTTGTTTGTCCACCTCTTTTACTCATTTATTATCTACCCATTGTTGTAGACATTCCACCGCTATCTGTTTGGGTTGTTCCCAAATCCTTTGCAGCATCCACTGTGGTGTCCATATTTGTAGTTGTTGTCCCTTTTTTGCACTCACTCTCAGGTTTCTTAGGTGATGTATATTCCCACTGCACTCATAAAGTAAATCATGCATGTTAATTTGGGAGTCTATTAATACATCACTTTTCGAAACCTGAGTAGCAGCCAGCAGTGCTGAGTGCTTGCCTACTGGCTTTCTACAAAATCCAAAACCTCCTCTATATGTGCGACTGGGGTTGTTTCCCTATTGTCAACATATCTGACCACTTGTTTTCCTTTATCCCCTGCCATGACCTTTCTCAGTTTCCTACACCCCCATGCTGTATGTCCTTTCTCCCCACACCTGTAACAGATGGCACTCTTTGTTCTACAGTCCCTTTCCTCATGTCCTCGCTTTTTACAATAAGAGCAGACCTTGGTGTTTCTTGTATCGACATCCATGGCATTAGGGTCAGATTGACTTCCTGATGCAACAGGTGGTGGTGCTCTGTATTGCCACTGTGGGCAGCCATTGGGTGCTGGGGCTCTTTCTTTGTATTCTCTTTGTACTTTAGAGAATCCATAGGCTTCGTTAGCCTTTCGATAGGCCCTAGCGAGTGCCATCACTCTTGTTTGAATCTGGTGTAGTGTAGCATTTTCTGCTAATTCTCTGTATCGTATTAGCTCCCGACCGAGTGCTGGTTTAAGGTGATTTGTGAACTGAGAGATCAGGGCCTGATCGTTCCAATCTGTTAATGAGGTCAGGGAATTAAACTTGATGATGTAATCTTCTACGATCATCATTCCCTGTTGTAATTTTCATTAATGCTTCAATGGCCTTTTCTTTAGTTTCTGTGGACATGAAAAACTCATGCATCTGAGTTTTAAAGTCTACCCAGTCTATAAAGGAGAACTGGTTTTCTAGTGGCTGTCTGGTCCATGTGCTATTATCATCTGTACTTTCTCCTGTGTTAAGCTGGGCCCAGTCTAACTCCGCATGACAGCCGTTATGGTCAATTTTGTCTTGAAACTCCTGTTGTGCCTCTTGAAAGGCTTTGAGTTTCACTCTGCTCCAATCAGCCACTCTGTCCCCTTTTCCGCCTTTAATCCTATAAAAGCAGATTGAAACTTTTCATTTGGGATCTTTTTCATTCGCCAGCATGAAGTAAGTTTCCATCTGACACTGATAAGTTCACCCTGCTATTGGAAATAGCGAGGAATGGGAAGGGGTGAGGTCGCGAAAGAGTTCCCGTCAACTCCAGTGCGCTTGATGACAACGGTATGCTGCGTGGAACTGGCAACTCCGTGGATAATAACGTTGGTCACACAAGGTGTAACAGCGATGAACGCGGGATGCGGAGTACGACAAAACTCAGAGGCGTGAACGAGACAAAGAGGGCATAGCTGAAAGGATGAGACTTGAAGGCTGGGGTGTACTATATTATTATGTTAAGTGTTGTACAGGAGCTTATATACATTTTTCTACCCTACTAATAACGAGGTGACTCTGCAAATTTTCACCTTGCAACCATATATCCAAATCCGTTGATGAGCATCGTCCCAATGTGACGGTGTATAGGTATCAAACGGACTAGTCTCAGCACTAGACGTTAGAAACCTTACCCTCACTAGGATTACACATGCCTGACCCCATCGCTTAACATCTGCACTCATCCAAAGTCTTCCGCGCTAGTTACGCGCAACTCCGCCAACTCCGCGATTATCCGCTATAGGGCAAGCGTCGCCCACGCCCAATGACCAAGTCGTCTCCCATGTACGCCATCCAAAACCCGCGCTAGTCGGTCGTTCACATCCGATAAAGCACCCTGTCGGCCGACCCACATAAAATTGTCAGCTGGCACAGCTTAGGTCACCGGAGAAGGGACTGCCGCCATCAATACCATATCCGCGTTAGGAAGGATCTACAGTCTACGATCCAAGGGTCACCCATATACGGATGCCACGTCAGCCCTAGCGACGCACCGACATAGCGGATCAGGCCCCTAGCGGACGAGTAAACCCATCGGCCAATGACCAACTACGGTATAGACCAGTCAGGTCCGCGGAAAATAGAGAACAGGGACGCGTCAAGCCAGATGAATCCCGGCGTTGCCGCGCGCGGCGATCAGCAACGTCTATTTCAAGTATACAACTCTATTAGCGTCCCACGTCGGGTCGCGATACTGGCTCTCACCGCGGCGCTCCAATACCACTGTCGCGTCCCTCAGCTAGCCCCATTGCGCAAAGACTTTCAAGACAGATTTGGATATACGGTTGCGAGGTGAAAATTTGCAGAGTCACTTCGTTATTAGTAGGGTAGAAAAATGTATATAAGCTCATGTACCACACTTAGAAAAAAAAAATATAGTACACCCCAGCCTTCGAGTCTCATCCTTTCAGCTACGTCCTCCTCATTTCGTTCGCGCCTCTGAGCTTTTGTCATACTCCGCGTCCCACGTTCATCGCTGTTACGCCTTGTGTGACAAACATTATTATCTGCGGGGTTGCCAGTTCCGCGCATCATAGTGTTGTCATCGCGCTGATAAGTTCACCCCGCTATTGGAAATAGCGAGGATCAGGAAGGGGTGAGGTCGCGAAAGGATTCCCGTCAACTCCGGTGTGCGCGATGACAACGCTACGACGCGCAGAACTGGCAACTCCGCGGATAATAACGTTTGTCACACAAGGTGTAACAGCGATGAATGCGGGACGCGGAGTACGACAAAAGCTCAGAGGCGCGAATGAAACGAGGAGGACATAGCTGAAAGGATGAGACTCGAAGGCTAGGGTGTACTATCTTATTTTTCTAAGTGTTGTACAGGAGCTTTATATACATTTTTCTACCCTACTAATAACGAGGTGACTCTGCAAATTTTCACCTTGCAACCATATATCCAAATCCGTCTTGAAAGTCTTCGCGCAATGGGGCTAGCTGAGGGACGCGATGGTGATATAGGAGCGCTGCGGTGAGAACCAGTATCGCGACCTGACGCAGGACGCTAATAGAATCGAATACTTGAAATAGACGCGCCTGATTGCCGTGCGCGGCAACTCCGGGATTCATCTGGCTTGACGCGTCCCTGTGCTCTATTTTCTGCGGACCTGACTGGTCCATACCGTAACTGGTCGTCGGCCGATGGGTTTATTCGTCCGCGAGAGTCCCGACCCGCTATGTTGGTTCGTTGCTAGGGATGACGTGGCGTCCGTGTATGGGTGACCCTTGGATTGTAGACTGTAGATCCTTCCTAACGCGGATATGGTATTGATGGCGGCAGTCCCTTCTCCGGTGACCTAAGTTGTGCCGGCTGACAATTTTATGCGGGTCGGCCGACAGGGTGCTTTATCGGATGCGAACGACCGACTAGCACGGGTTTTGGGTGGCGTGCGCGGGAGACGACTTGGTCGTTGGGCGTGGGCAACGCTTGCCCTATAGCGGATAATCGCGGAGTTGGCGGAGTTGCACATAACTAGCGCAGAAGACTTGCGGAAGACTTTGGATGGGTGCAGATGCTAAGCGACGGGGTCAGGCATGTGTAATCCTAGTGAGGGTAAGGTTTCTAACGTCTAGTGCTGAGACTAGTCCGTTCGATACCTATACACCGTCACATCGGAATGATGCTCATCATCTCCCCCCCACTTAAAAATCTGACTGTCCTCAGTCAGTCGCGCGAAGGGATTGGATAGTAGATTGCTGGTGGTCGGCTGCAGTGCTCTTCGTGTGGTATGACCTATGAAATGAAATGAAAAGAAACTATACTACGAATAAGACTGAAATATAAATGAAACATGCGTGGATGCCTGGCGGGCTTATAACCTGTGATACGTCTTGGTCCGGCTGCGTGCAGACGTCTTCTTCATATTCGGAAAAGCGAGGTCCGCGGGATTGGGCCTTGACTGTGCGCGCTACTCAGGTATGTCGACTTCCGGTCACGGGATCGTGCGATTGCGGCCTTCGTTGAATTAGCTTAAACTTCATCCTTCCAGTTCTCTATTTTCCTCCGCCACCATGTCATCCTCCAAACAAACGCCCGAATACAATTCTGACGAGGAAATCGCGCGCATGGAGGCGCAGCTGGAACGGGAAGAGGAGGAGCGACACGCACGGGAGGAGGCGGAGCGAAGAGCCTGCAAGGAGACTGCGGCTCGATTGGCTTTATTGAAGGCTGAGCGGGCCCGCAAGCAACAAGAAGCAGCTGAGCGGAAGGCTCGAGAGGAGCGGGAGGCCGTGGAACGAAAAGCTCAAGAAGAGGAAGAAGCACGGCGCAGGGCTGCGGAAGAAGTGGAGCGGCAGTTACGCGAAGAGAGAGAGGCCGCAGAGGAGAGGGCTCGAGAAGAGGAAGAGCGATGGATAGCTGCTGAAGAGGAAGCCACGGCAGTCGAGCGGCGACGACAGGAAGCCAAGACGCGTCGCCAACAAGTGTCGTTGCCCCGGGTTCGACTTCGCCTGCCCGAGCGTCAACCGGGTTCCTCGCTGGATGTTGCGACGGTGTGGGCGCAGGTGGAGGCAGAGGAAGCGACAATGGAGGAGGCAGATGAGGCCACACTGGCAGCACTGGTTGCCGTGAATCAAAAAGAGGCCGCGCGAGCTCAGCGGAAGCAGAAGCAGGCGCGCGCCGCTAGCGCAGGGGTGGAAGCTGGTCCGTCCAAGCGGGCCAAGTCAAGGTCGCCAAACGAGCCACCTTGCGACCAGTGCGTTTTCTTCTCTTTCCTTTCCACGTCTTTCCTGATCCTCTACTAGGTGCTCATTGGCAGGCATCACCTGCTACCCGTCTCCAGGGCCTAGGAGCCAGGTGTGTGCGGAGTGCCAATGCCTCCGCCAGAAGTGCGTGATAGGTGGCGTTCCTGCATCCGGGCGGGACAAGAAGAGAATCAAGTCGAAGGCCGTCGTCGTGAGCGACGATGAAGACGAAATCCAGGTCGCGGAAGAGACCGTTCCGCGGAACACAAGCGACAGGGTCCGGGTCACGACAGATGGCCCCACAACGAACTGGATGAGGGAGGCTGTCTCCCTCCTTCAAGAACAGAACCAACTCCTCCTTGAGCAAAACCAACAACTCTTCGACCAGATGCGGCTCCTTACCGCGCTGTCTCAAACTTTCATCGGGTCGTCGAACGTGCAGACAGCAATGCTCCGGGAGCTGAGCTCCCTCCGCGGATCTTCCGGTCGCGTCGAAGACCTTCTCGAGAGGTCACTGGGGCGCTCACCCACCCCATACGATAACGAGGGCAGCGCGGATTACGATAGCACGTTGGATGTGCGTTGGAGTCCCGTTCCCTCTAGCGAGGAGCTAGAGTATGTCGAGGAGTTGGCGCCGGAAGGGGTTGTGGCGGAACGAGCAGGGTCATCAGCAAGCGCGGGGGCAGGGGCGTCAGTGGCAGTCCCAGGCGAGGAGGCGATGGATGAGACTGGCGACTCCCCTATGGAGCCGCCTGCTCGTTTTTCTTCTAGCTAGTGGTTTCTTCGCGGCTTTCTTCGTATCGTTTTTAGTTTCTTGGTGTACTGATGCAATATAACTATTTCTTGCTCACTGTGGAATGGGTTAGTAGTCTAAGCCAGAAAAGATAGCGGTCTGGAAATCTGTATCGAACTTTGCGGATGAGATAACTGTAGGTAAAAGTAGGCGAGGAATGAAGAAGAACTTTACTAGTGGTCCTGGGTATGTATTCAAAAATTAAACACCGCAGAGTTGGCGGAGTTTGCGCGGGATTAGGAGTTGTTATCTAAGTATTGTACATGTTTTCGTTTTCTTCTATGTCGGAAAGATGGCCAGTCGAATCTTCATCGTCTTCATCGTTTGCTGGCGCCGTGTTGGTTGGGTCATCGTCACCTAATGAGCTGGAGTTGGACATCTCCCGAACGTTTTCCTCGGAGGTGTCGAGCACATTCTCTGGTATGGTTAACCGCTTGCGGGCAAAGTATGGAATTACGCGGTATGCCACGTATGGTCTGTCAAGTACGGTGCCATTGAGCTCGCAAATAATGTAAGCTCCTCCGCGGTTACGGGATAGAACAACGTAGGGGCCAATATAGCGGGGGCGCATCTTCTTGTTGAGCGACTTCTCTATGGCTGTGTTGCGGACCAAAACTAAATCTCCTCGCTGGAAGTCAAAGTCCCTGATGATCGTCAGGTGCTCTTGCTCGAACCGTTTTGCTGCGGCTACGTGGGCGTGATAGACTTTGTCTTTAAGAGCCTCCGTTTGGGCACGACGCTTCTGCAACTCCGTGGCACGGCGGGCTATTAACTCCGTGGTCGACAAGAACGCAGAGGGTGGTGGGAGCAGGTAGGTGGCCTCAGTGATATCTAGCGGGAGTAGCGGCTGTGTCCCGGTAACTGCAAAGTAAGGTGATACTCCCATGCGACGCCTAGCTGTGATGCGTTCTGACCAGAATACCGAGTGTAACGCTGCAGACCATTGGGATTCGTTGCTGTCGGTTGCTTTGTATAGCGCCTGTCGGACGTCGTAGTGACTGCATTCGACAATTCCGTTAGCACAGGAGTTGTAACCTGAGATGCGGATGTGGCGGATATGGTACTTGTTAGCGAGGTACTCCGCAGCTCTCAGTATTGGCGCTCCGTTGTCCGTGACGATCTCGACCAAGCTTCCCCAACGACATATCAAATTTTCGAAGATCCAGTCCCCAATTGCGTTGGCGGTCTCTCGACATAAAGCGCGGTATTCTGGGTAATGCGTCAGAGAGCAGCGGGCTTGAATCAGGTACTTGTACTGATTAGACGGCGGGAGGTGCATCGTATCCATGTACACCTTAGCGAATATTGGCGCGGGGACGGCGACGACAGGCGGGATGCGGAACTGTTGTAGTTGCCGCTCTTGACATGCGTGACAGGACTTGATGTACCATTTGATGTCATCCTGCATCTGCGGCCACCAGAACCGTTCCATGATTGCTGCACGAGTGGCGTAATATCCACGATGTCCCAAACCGTCGTGGCAGTCAAATAGCACGCCAAGTCATTTCTGCGTTTCTACTACCACCTTATGGGCTCCGTCCTTGTCCCTATACCATAATCGTTCAGCGTGGACGAAAAACTTGACACAATACTGCGTGAAGCTAGGCCACTCCTCATCCGATACCTCCGCGGGTCGCTCCAACTCCGTTAAGAACTGCTTTACCAGTAAAAGTCGCGCCTCATCTTTTCCGGAGGTGTTGACACGCCACGGGAAGACTTCTTCGTATGTCCCGTCTATTATATCTTCAGCGGGCAGTAGCGCGGGGTTAGCGGAGTTGGGCGGAACTGAGTCGGAAGTGAAGGTGGCGGCTGGGCGACAATCGCGGTGTTCCCTGTTGGTTTCATAGTGCGGGAGTGTCTTCTGAAGGTCGGGGTTGATCTTTTCGCGTCCGCGGGGCAAGTTTGATGCGCAGTCTCTAGAAACCTCGTTAATCTGATGCATGAACCCATACAAATTATCGATCCAGTCGTCAAACTCCTCATCCTCATCCCTGCTTGGCGGCTCATCGAGTGGCTGTTGCGGACGTCTTGATAATCCGTCGAGGGCGTGCAGTTTTCCGGGAACGTGAACCAGTTCGAAGTGGAAAGTCAGAATCGATAGGATCCAGCGGTTTATGGAAGCGGAGGGTGCGATATCCGGGTTCTTGAGCATGTCTTTAATGTAATGAGCATCCACTTCGACGATGAGGTTCCGTACTCCAATGAGATACAACTTTAGTGCCTTCAGGGCGCGATAGAGCCCGTAGATCTCGAGCTTGGGCTGCGAAAAGCGGGCTTCTCGTTCGTTCAGCGTGATCGAGCCAAAGCGGTTGTAGTAGCGGACCGAGGGCCTGTCGGGGTCGCACTGACATAAGAAAAACCCTACCGCAATATAGGAAGTGTCAACGGATAATATAACGGGAGCATCGGATTTGTAGTCGATAGGGCGCAGCGCTGGTGACGCGATGAGTGCCTTCTTGAGGTCCTCTTGAGCCGCTACTTCTGCGGGGCCGAATGTGAATGGCGTGGCCTTCCTGGTTAATGCTACTAGTGGATGCGCGCGCTTGGCAAAGTTTTTGATGAAGATCCGGCCAACCCCAATGGTGCCAAGGAAGGCGCGGACTTCCAACAACGACTTGCAGGGTCCCCAGTTGGTGATGGCGGCTACCAAGTCCTTCTCGGGTTTGCGGCCTTCATAGGTGCATAGGTGACCGACTACCATGATTTCTGGCGTGCAAAGGACGAGCTTCTTCCCCAAGAATGTTCCGCCGGCGTACTTCATGCGTTGAACGACGCGGTTGAGTCCCTGGAAGTGTTCCCATACGAAACGTCAAATTCCGGGATTAGCGGGGATAGTCTCGTATGTCCCGTCGAGTTGTTGGTAGCAGGTTGGAGGGCCTTTCACTGGGACGTCGTCGATGTACGGAATGGTGAGATCCGGGATCTCAGGCTGTAGGATAGAGGTGACGTCGTCGTGGAAAATAGGGATGGAGTTCGTCCAACCCATGGGCAGGGTCGTCAAGCGCATAGCTCCAAAGGGTGTCTGAAAAGTCATCAAATCGCGAGATCCTTCTGCAAGTGGGCGTTCATCATATCTGACGTAGAGGTCCAGCATTGCCCCGCAAGCCCTTCCAGCGAAATTCTCCGCAATGTGTTCCGGGATAGGCGTGACACCGGAGTGGCGGATGGTGACGGCGTTGAGGGGCTTGAGCGAGTGTACTAGGTGCAGCTTACCATTTTTCTTCAGCACGCAGAACCAGCGGGATCGGTACGAGGAGTTGGATGGCTTGTAAACACCGGCGTCGATCTTGGTATGGATGATCTCGCAGATTTGGTTGTACAGTCCCGGCGGAATTGGGATATTGCGTTGTACCCATGGCATATGCGGAACTGTCAGAATGTCAATAGGCGGGAAATACTCCATTTTAAACTGTCCGCGTTCACTGTTGTCCCAGGCAAACGCTTGGTCGTGCTTGGACATGAAATGGTGCATTAGCTTCCGTTCCTCGGGCCACAGGAAGTCTTTGTCGTGTTCTTGGTCTAAACTTTCCATACGTTCCTGCATATACCTTCCAATGGGCTCGAAGTCCGGCGGGTTTGTGCTGAGTTCCGGTAGACTGGCTAGTGGGTTGCCTTTAATTTCTCGAACGATTCTGAATTCTTGCGGTAGCTGGCTAATCACTGGCTTGACTTTCTTGTCGACTGGCTTGTACTTCTTTTTCTGTGGGGATAAAAACACTGGTGAGACGTTATCGCGGCGAGGGTTGCGGGGCTTGGGGCAGGATGGCTCCGCGGAGTTGGACTTGCTAGGGCATCGTATTGTTTCGTGAAGGTAGGCGCGGGTTATCGGGTCGCATTTGGTCGTGTCGAATTCGTTAAGACTTAGCGCGGCTCCGAGGTACAAGCGAGCAAGATTGTGATTATTCGTTCTACTGCTATGTACATCGGGGGCGCGCTGTATCGAGGGGACGGGGGTATAGGCTTCTATTTCTATAGGTTTCTGAGCTCCGTCAATCGTGATGATACAGGCTACCTCTCCGTGATTTTGAATCAGTTCCTCGAGGCTACTTGAAAACCCTCCTTCTCCTCGCGCATTTTGATGAAACGCGGTGGTCCGCGGGGTATAGTCGGGATTGTAACAATGGCGTCGCTGTTGGGGTCGTGTATCGTGATGGTTTGTTCTTTGTTTTGGTAATTTTTGACCACCGATTGGGCAAGCACGTCGAAGGGGCAGCCGAGAAGGATGTCGTAGGCAGGGGAGCGGATGACGTGGACCTGGAAGTATAATTCAATGTTGCCCACCTTGAACGGCACGTCCTTGGCCAATCCGAGCGATGTGTCGACCTCGCCGTTTGCTGCTTCCATGTTGATCTTGATGGTGGGGTTGTACGCGATCCCGAGCTGGTGGCTGACGGCGTCGGACATGCATATGATGGAGCAGCCCGGGTCCACGACGCAGTCGACTATGGCGCGGTCGTCGACTCTAGCCTGTATGCACCGCAGCGCGTGGGACTCCTTGCCGACCTTGAGACGCGCCTTGTATTGGGGGTCTGCCGCATAGTACGCTTCGGCTATGTCTGGCAGGACAAAGACATTGCGCATGTCCGCGGGGTTGGCGGGGTTGGTAGCGGGATTGGCGGAGTTGGCGACAGGGACACGACGCGGAGTCAAGAACTCACGCATCTTGTGGCGGACGTCGGGCGAGGCTGCTAGCAGCTCCTCGAAGCTAAGGTTGGCGGCTGGACTCGTGAGGACGCGTTTGAAGATTTGATCGATGGCCTGCGGGTTTTGCGCGGGAGTAGCGGTGGTGTACGAGGGGTCCTTGCTCTTGGGTAGTGCCCCAAATGGCTGATCTGTCGGCGGCTGGTAATTGGCGTCGCGAGCGTTGGCAAAAGGGTACGTAGGCGGCTGGTCACGGGCTTTGGCGACTCCTGGCGAGGTGATTTCTTTGGGTGGCGGGGCTGGTGCTGCTGGTGGTGCTGGTGGGCGCGGTTCCTTTCCTTTTGCACGTAGCAGAATTTCTACCCCGTCAAATACTACCTTGCTCTTTTTGGCTGCTTGCAACGCTATAAGAGCCCTCTGCATCCATTCAATCTCCTCGTCGACGTCGTCCGCGGGGTTTGCTGCTGTCTCGTAACTTAAAATTGGCGTGGTGCTTGACGTTGCCAGCTCTTGGTGGTTGTTGTGGGGCGAGTAAAACATAGCGGGGCGGATTCTGGACTGTTGAGTTGGCTGGGCGTTGACTTGCCAGTGGTACTCGTCGACGCGTTCCTTCATGTTGTTGCCGGGTAAGTATCTCGATACGTAGTTGCCGGTTGGCAACACTATGCGTCCCTCGAGGTTTCTCGTGATTTTTCTGCTTGCAATGTAGCCGTCAACCTCTGGGCATCGACCGATAAAGTGGGCCAAGTTGCCACAGAACGTGCAACCCGGGATGGTGGGGCGTGTACCGGCACTAGCGCCTAGTGGAACTGCGTTGGAGCCGGTAGCTGGCGTTGTCTGTGACCAATTCCGCGGGGCTGGCACACATGTCTGGGTTGTCGCGAGTGACTGCGTGAGGGATTGTAACATCGTTTGCGTCTGTAGGGAACTCTGGACCATTTTCTCCATTAGACTGAACATGTCTTCAGTCTTTACGCCAGGCGTTGCTACTGGCTCGGGCTTGGCTGGCGGGTTGACGCGGAATTAGCGGGGTAAGTGGCGGGGTACTCTGGCCTAGCGGTATGGGGCGCGGCGGGCTTGTTGATTAGTTTATCGTAAAACGATGCACCCTGGATAACTTCTTGCGCGGCCGCTAACGTTTGCTCGAGGGAATAGGGGTCGTCGCGGTGTACGTTCGGGTACTGGCTGCGCATGTACCTGTACATTTCTGTTCTGACGTGGACCTGGAATCCCTTAAAGAAGTACTCGCTTTGCTGGCGCGTCGAGAGCCGGCCATTTTTGATGAGATACTTCGTTATTACCAGAAAGCGCTGGTAATAGCTGCAGAGGTCTTCCGCGGTTTGGATTCCAAGGCGGAGTGTCTCTTCGATTAGGCGGTCCAAATCCACCTGCGTGTGCTCGCGCTCGTTTATTACTCCGGTATATAGCGCGGTTATGGATGCTTTGAAAGCCTCATACGTAGAGGCGGCGTCAAAGGTGTCTACACCTCCCCATAGATCGTATTCCGTGTCATGGAGGTAGCGCAGCACGTAGACCTTTTTCTGCTGCGCGGAGGTGACGCCAGCTTCACTAAACAATAGTTCTAGCTCGTCGAAGTAGCGCGGAAGGCGGCGGGGTTGATTTGAATCGAAGCGGGGTGCGGCGGAGGCGTATCACGCGGGCATGGGCTTGGTTTGTGTGTGGTCGGCCATCTTGACTATCTGTGGTGGTACTAGTTTATCGAGGTTTGAGGTTGAAGAATGGGAACTGGAACTGTTTGAACTTGAGGATACTGGCGGCGGGCTTGGCGACGGTTGCGGAAGTTCTGATGGCGACGAGGTGAGCGGGCTTGATTCGTTGGAGTGGGGCGGATCTGGCGGGTTGGCTGGCGGGGTGCTGGTGGAAATGTCGAAGGAATGGAATGTCTCGGATTGATCTGGCGGGCTACGAGAGGATGTTGAGGGTTGGCGGAAAGCTCTGTCAATGTCGTCGATGGCTTGGAATTCCGGGGTGAGGCCTAGTCGTCTGCGGGATTGGCGTTGGAACGTGTTGGTGCTTTTGAAAATCTTGCTCAATGCCTCGCTAGGATCTTGGTGCAAAAGCTGCTGCGCATTCTCGGCTCTTTGTTTCAGCAAGTTGTACCAATCGGCGAAAACGTTGGCAGATGACGGGGATGGGGCGTAGTGACCAGGGAATTGCTGGTCCCGGGGTGATTCGGGTGGTGTTGACGGCGTAATTCTTTCAAAGGCCTCACTGGGGCAGCCAATATGATAAGTTCACCCCGCTATTGGAAATAGCGAGGATCAGGAAGGGGTGAGGTCGCGAAAGGATTCCCGTCAACTCCGGTGTGCACGATGACAACGCTACGACGCACAGAACTGGCAACTCTGCGGATAATAACGTTTGTCACACAAGGCGTAACAGCGATGAACGCAGGACGCGGAGTACGACAAAAGCTCAGAGGCGCAAACGAAACGAGGAGGACGTAGCTGAAAGGATGAGACTCGAAGGCTAGGGTGTACTATCTTATTTTTCTAAGTGTTGTACAGGAGCTTTATATACGTTTTTCTACCCTACTAATAACGAGGTGACTCTGCAAATTTTCACCTTGCAACCGTATATCCAAATCCATCTTGAAAGTCTTCGCGCAATGGGGCTAGCTGAGGGACGCGATGGTGATATAGGAGCGCCGCGGTGAGAACCAGTATCGCGACCCGACGTGGGACGCTAATAGAATCGAATACTTGAAATAGACGCGCCTGATTGCCGTGCGCGGCAACTCCGGGATTCATCTGGCTTGACACGTCCCTGTGCTCTATTTTCCGCAGACCTGACTGGTCCATACCGTAACTGGTCATCGGCCGATGGGTTTATTCGTCCGCGAGAGTCCCGACCCACTATGTTGGTTCGTTGCTAGGGATGACGTGGCGTCCATGTATGGGTGACCCTTGGATTGTAGACTGTAGATCCTTCCTAACGCAGATATGGTATTGATGGCGGCAGTCCCTTCTCCGGTGACCTAAGTTGTGCCGGCTGACAATTTTATGCGGGTCGGCCGACAGGGCGCTTTATCGGATGCGAATGACCGACTAGCGCGGGTTTTGGGTGGCGTGCGCGGGAGACGACTTGGTCGTTGGGCGTGGGCGACGCTTGCCCTATAGCGGATAATCGCGGAGTTGGCGGAGTTGCGCATAACTAGCGCGGAAGACTTGCAGAAGACTTTGGATGGGTGCAGATGCTAAGCGACGGGGTCAGGCATGTGTAATCCTAGTGAGGGTAAGGTTTCTAACGTCTAGTGCTGAGACTAGTCCGTTCGATACCTATACACCGTCACATCGGAACGATGCTCATCAGTGCACACCGGAGTTGACGGGAATCCTTTCGCGACCTCACCCCTTCCCATTCCTCGCTATTTCCAATAGCGGGGTGAACTTATCATATTGGCTGCCCCAGTGAGGCCTTTGAAAGAATTATGCCGTCAACACCACCCGAATCACCCCGGGACCAGCAATTCCCCAGTCACTACGCCCCATCCCTGTCATCCGCCAACGTTTTCGCCGATTGGTACAACTTGCTGAAACGAAGAGCCGAGAACGCGCAGCAGCTTTTGCACCAAGATCCTAGTGAGGCATTGAGCGAGATTTTCAAAAGCACCAACACGTTCCAACGCCAATCCCACAGACGACTAGGCCTCGCCCTGGAATTCCAAGCCATCGACGACATCGACAGAGCTTTCCGCCAACCCTCAACATCCTCTCGTAGCCCGCCAGATCAATCCGAGACATTCCATTCCTTCGACATTTCCACCAGCACCCCGCCAGCCAACCCACCAGATCCGCCCCGCTCCAACGAATCAAGCCCGCTCACCTCGTCGCCATCAGAACTTCCACAACTGTCGCCAAGCCCGCCGCCAGTATCCTCAAGTTCAAACAGTTCCAGTTCCCATTCTTCAACCTCAAACCTCGATAAACTAGTACCACCACAGATAGTCAAGATGGCCGACCACGCACAAACCAAGCCCATGCCCGCGTGATACGCCTCCGCCGCACCCCGCTTTGATTCAAATCAACCCTGCCGCCTTCCGCGCTACTTCGACGAGCTAGAACTATTGTTTAGTGAAGCTGGCATTACCTCCGTGCAGCAGAAAAAGGTCTACATGCTGCGCTACCTCCACGACACGGAATACGATCTATGGGGAGGTGTAGACACCTTTGACGCCGCCTCTACGTATGAGGCTTTCAAAGCATCCATAACCGCGCTATATACCGGAGTAATAAATGAGCGCGAGCACACGCAGGCAGATTTGGACCGCCTAATCGAAGAGACACTCCGCCTCGGAATCCAAACCGCGGAAGACCTCTGCAGCTATTACCAGCGCTTTCTGGTAATAACGAAGTATCTTATCAAAAACGGGCGGCTCTCGACGCGCCAGCAAAGCGAGTACTTCTTTAAGGGATTCCAGGTCCACGTCGGAACAGAAATGTACAGGTACATGCGCAGCCAGTACCTGAACGTACACCGCGACGACCCCTATTCCCTCGAGCAAACGTTAGCGGCCGCGCAAGAAGTGATCCAGGGTGCGTCGTTTTACGATAAACTAATCAACAAGCCCGCCACGCCCCATACCACTAGGCCAGAGTACCCCGCCGCTTACCCTGCTAATTCCGCGTCAACCCTGCCAGCCAAGCCCGAGCCAGTAGCAACACCTGGCGTGAAGACTGAAGACATGTTCAGTCTAATGGAGAAGATGGTCCAGAGTTCCCTACAGACGCAAACAATGTTACAATCCCTCACGCAGTCACTCGCGACAACCCAGATGTGCGCGCCAGCCCCGCGGAATTGGTCGCAGACGACGCCAGCTACCGGCTCCAACGCAGTTCTGCTAGGCGCTAATTCCGGTACACGCCCCGCCATCCCGGGTTGCACGTTCTGTGGCAACTTGGCCCACTTTATAGGTCGATGCCCAGACGTTGACAGCTACATCGTGAACAGGAAAATTACAAGGAACCTCAAGGGACGAATAGTGTTGCCAACTGGCAACTACGTATCAAGATATTTACCCGGGAACAATATGAAGGAGCGCTGATGAGCATCGTCCCAATGTGACGGTGTATAGGTATCAAACGGACTAGTCTCAGCACTAGACGTTAGAAACCTTACCCTCACTAGGATTACACATGCCTGACCCCATCGCTTAACATCTGCACTCATCCAAAGTCTTCCGCAAGTCTTCCGCGCTAGTTACGCGCAACTCCGCCAACTCCGCGATTATCCGCTATCAATACCATATCTGCGTTAGGAAGGATCTACAGTCTACGATCCAAGGGTCACCCATATACGGACGCCACATCAGCCCTAGCGACGCACCGACATAGTGGATCAGGCCCCTAGCGGACGAGTAAACCCATCGGCCGATGACCAACTACGGTATAGACCAGTCAGGTCCGCGGAAAATAGAGAACAGGGACGCGTCAAGCCAGATGAATCCCGGCGTTGCCGCGCGCGGCGATCAGCAATGTCTATTTCAAGTATACGACTCTATTAGCGTCCCGCGTCGGGTCGCGATACTGGCTCTCACCACAGCGCTCCAATACCACTGTCGCATCCCTCAGCTAGCCCCATTGCACGAAGACTTTCAAGACGGATTTGGATATACGGTTGCGAGGTGAAAATTTGCAGAGTCACTTCGTTATTAGTAGGGTAGAAAAACGTATATAAGCTCATGTACCACACTTAGAAAAATAACATAGTACACCCCAGCCTTCGAATCTCATCCTTTCAGCTACGTCCTCCTTGTTTTGTTCGCGCCTCTAAGTCTTTGTCGTACTCCGCGTCCCGCATTCATCGCTGTTACGCCTTGTGTGACAAACGTTATTATCCGTGGAGTTGCCAGTTCCGCGCGTCGTAGCGTTGTCATCGCGCACACCGGAGTTGACGGGAATCCTTTCGCGACCTCACCCCTTCCCATTCCTCGCTATTTCCAATAGTGGGGTGAACTTATCATATTGGCTGCCCCAGTGAGGCATTGAAAGAATTACGCCGTCAACACCGCCCGAATCACCCCGGGACCAGCAATTCCCTGGTCATTACGCCCCATCCCCGTCGTCCGCCAGCGTCTTCTCCGATTGGTACAACTCGCTTAAACGAAGAGCCGAGAACATGCAGCAGCTTTTGCACCAAGACCCTAGCGAGGCATTGAGCGAAATATTCAAAAACACCAACACATTCCAATGTCAATCCCGCCGACGACTAGGCCTTGCCCCAGAATTCCAAGCTATCGACGATATCGACAGAGCATTCCGCCAACCCTCAACATCCTCTCGTAGCCCCCCAGATCAATCCGAGACATTCCATTCCGTCGACGTTTCCACCAGCACCCCGCCAGCCAACCCGCCAGGACAACCCCACTCAGAAGAATCAAGCCCACTCACCTCGTCGCCATCGGAACTCCCGCAACCATCACCAAGCCCGCCTCCAGTTTCCTCAAGCTCAAGTTCAAGTTCCAGTTCCAGCAGTTCAACCTCAAACCTCGACAACTCAGTTCCACCACCGATAGTCAAGATGGCCGACCACGCACAACAAACCAAGCCCATGCCCGCTCGTTACGCCTCCGCCGCACCCCGCTTTGATTCAAACCAACCCCGCCGCCTTCCACGCTACTTCGACGAGCTCGAACTATTATTTAGTGAAGCTGGCGTCACCTCCGCACAGCAGAAAAAGGTCTACGCGCTGCGCTACCTCCACGACACGGAGTACGACTTATGGGGAGGAGTAGACACCTTCGACGCCGCCTCAACGTATGAGGCTTTCAAAGCATCAGTAACCACGCTGTATACCGGAGTAATAAACGAGCGCGAGCACACGCAGGCAGATTTGGACCGCCTAATCGAAGAGACACTCCGCCTCAGAATCCAAACCGCGGAAGACCTCTGCAGTTACTACCAGCGTTTCTTGGTAATAACGAAATATCTTATCAAAAACGGGCAGCTCTCGACGCGCCAGCAAAGCGAGTACTTCTTCAAGGGATTCCAGGTCCATGTCGGAACAGAAATGTACAGGTACATGCGCAGCCAGTACCCGAACGTACACCACGACGACCCCTATTCCCTCGAGCAAACGTTAGCGGCCGCGCAAGAAGTTATCCAGGGTGTGTCGTTTTACGATAAACTAATCAACAAGCCCGCCGCGCCCCATACCGCTAGGCCAGAGTACCCCGCCGCCTACCCCGCCAACTCCGCGTCAACCCCGCCAGCCAAGCCCGAGCCAGTAGCAACGTCTGGCGTGAAGACGGAAGATATGTTCAGCCTTATGGAGAAGATGGTGCAAAGTTCGCTACAGACACAGACGATGCTGCAATCCCTCACACAATCGCTCGCAACCACCCAGACGCATGCACCAGCTCCGCGGAATTGGTCGCAGACGACGCCAGCTACCAGCTCCAACGCAGTTCCGCTAGGCGCCAGTTCCGGTACATGCCCCGCCATCCCGGGTTGCACGTTCTGTGGCAACTTGGCCCACTTTATAGGTCGATGCCCAGACGTTGACAGCTACATCGCGAACGGGAAAATTACAAGGAACCTCGAGGGACGACTAGTGTTGCCAACTGGCAACTACGTATCAAGGTACCTTCCCGGCAACAATATGAAGGAGCGCGTCGACAAGTACCACCGGCAAGTCAACGCCCAGCCAACTCAACAGTCCGGAATCCACCCCGCTATGTTTTACTCGCCCCGCGACAACCACCAAGAGCTGGCAATGTCAAGCACCGCGCCGATTTTAAGTTACGAGACAGCAGCAAACCCCGCGGACGACGTCGACGAGGAGATTGAACGGATGCAGAGGGCTCTTATAGCGTTGCAAGCAGCCAAAAAGAGCAAGGTAGTATTTGATGGGGTAGAAATTCCGCTACGCGCAAAAGGAAAGGAACCGCGCCCACCAGCACCACCAGCAGCACCAGCCCCGCCACCCGAAGAAATCACCTCGCCAGGAGTCGCCAAAGCCCGCGACCAGCTGCCTATGCACCCTTTTGCCAACGCTCGCGACGCCAATTACCAGCCGCCGACAGATCAGCCGTTTGGGGCACTACCCAAGAGCAAGGACCCCTCGTACACCACCGCTACTCCCGCGCAAAACCCGCAAGCCGTCGATCAAATCTTCAAACGCGTCCTCACGAGTCCCGCCGCCAACCTTAGCTTCAGGGAACTGCTAGCAGCCTCGCCTGACGTCCGCCACAAGATGCGCGAGTTCTTGACTCCGCGTCGCGTCCCTGTCGCCAACTCCGCCAATCCCGCTACCAACCCCGCCAACCCCGCGGACATGCGCAACGTCTTTGTCCTGCCAGACATAGCCGAAGCGTACTACGTGGCAGACCCCCAATACAAGGCTCGTCTCAAGGTCGGCAAGGAGTCCCACGCGCTGCGGTGCATTCAGGCAAGAGTCGACGACCGCGCCATAGTCGACTGCGTCGTGGACCCGGGCTGCTCGATAATCTGCATGTCCGACGCTGTCAGCCACCAGCTCGGGATCGTGTACAACCCCGCCATTAAAATTGACATGGAAGCAGCCAACGGCGAGGTCGACACATCGCTCAGATTAGCCAAGGACGTACCATTCAAAGTGGGCAATATCGAGCTATATTTCCAAGTCCACGTCATCCGCTCCCCCGCATACAACATCCTTCTTGGCCGCCCCTTCGACGTGCTTGCCCAATCTGTGGTCAAAAATTATCAAAACGAAGAACAGACCATCACGATCCACAATCCCAACAGCGACACAGTTGTTACCATCCCGACCATACCCTGCGGACCACCGCGTTTCGTCAAAATGCGCGAGGAGAAGGAGGGTTTTCAAGTAGCCTCAAGGAACTGATTCAAAATCATGGAGAGGTAGCCTGTATCATATCGATTGACGAAGCTCAGAACCCCATAGAGATAGAAGCATATACCCCAGTCCCCTCGATACAGCGCCCCTCCGATGTACATAGCAGTAGCACAAATACACACCTTGCTCGCTTGTACCTCGGAGCCGCGCTAAGTCTTAACGAATTCGACACGACCAAATGCGACCCGATAACCCGCGCCTTCCTTCACGACACCATACGATGCCCTAGCAAGTCCAACTCCGCGGAACCATCCCGCTCCAAGTCCCACAACCCTCGCCGCGAGAACGTTTCACCAGTGTTTTTATCCCCGCAAAAGAAGAAGTACAAGCCAGTCGACAAGAAAGTCAAGCCCGTCATCAGTCAGCTACTGCAAGAATTTAGAATCGTTCGAGACATCAAAGGCGACCCGCTAGCCAGCCTACCGGAACTCAGTGCAAACCCGCCGGACTTCACGCCCGTTGGAAGGTATACGCAGGAACGTATGGAAAGTTTAGACCAAGAACACGACAAAGACTTCCTGTGGCCCGAGGAACGGAAGCTAATGCACCATTTCATGACCAAGCACGACCAAGCGTTCGCCTGGGACGACAGTGAATGCGGACAGTTCAAAACAGAGTATTTCCCGCCCATTGACATTCCGACAGTTCCGCATACACCATGGGTTCAACGCAATATCCCAATTCCGCCGGGACTGTACAACCAAATCTGTGAGATCATCCGTACCAAGATCGACGCCGGTGTTTACGAGCCGTCCAACTCCTCGTACCGATCCCACTGGTTCTGCGTGCTGAAGAAAAAATGGTAAGCTGCGCCTAGTACACTCGCTCGAGCCCCTCAACGCCGTCACCATCCGCCACTCCGGTGTCACGCCTATCCCGGAACACATCGCGGAGAATTTCGCTGGAAGGGCTTGCGGCGCAATGCTAGATCTCTACGTCGGATATGATGAGCGCCCGCTTGCAGAAGGATCCCGTGACTTGACGACATTCCAGACGCCCTTTGGAGCCATGCGCCTGACAACGCTGCCTATGGGTTGGACGAACTCCGTCCCTATTTTCCACGACGACGTCACCTCCATCCTGCAGCCGGAGATCCCGGACCTCACTATTCCGTACATCGACGACATTCCAGTGAAAGGCCCCCCGACCCGCTATCAACAACTCGACGGGACATACGAGACTATCCCCGCTAATCCCGGAATTCGACGTTTCATATGGGAACACTTCCAGGGGCTCAACCGCATCGTTCAACGCATGAAGTATGCCGGCGGAACATTCTCGGGGAAGAAGCTCATCCTTTGCGCGCCAGAAATCACGGTAGTCGGTCACCTATGCACCTATGAAGGCCGCAAACCCGAGAAGGACTTGGTAGCCGCTATTACCAACTGGGGACCCTGCAAGTCGTTGTCAGAAGTCCGCGCCTTCCTTGGCACCATTGGGGTTGGCCGGATCTTCATCAAAAACTTCGCCAAGCGCGCGCATCCACTAGTAGCGTTAACCAGAAAGGCCACGCCATTCACATTCGGCCCCACGGAAGTAGCGGCTCAAGAGGACCTTAAGAAGGCACTCATCGCATCACCAGCGCTGCGCCCTATCGACTACAAATCCGATGCTCCCGTCATATTATCCGTCGACACTTCCTATATCGCGGTAGGGTTTTTCTTATGTCAGTGCGACCCCGACAGGCCCTCGGTCCGCTACTACAACCGCTTTGGCTCGATCACGCTGAATGAGCGAGAAGCCCGCTTTTCGCAGCCCAAGCTCGAGATCTACAGGCTCTATCGCGCCCTGAAGGCACTAAAGTTGTATCTCATTGGAGTACGGAACCTCATCGTCGAAGTGGATGCTCGTTACATTAAAGACATGCTCAAGAACCCGGATATCGCACCCTCCGCTTCCATAAACCGCTGGATCCTATCGATTCTGACTTTCCACTTCGAACTGGTTCATGTTCCCGGAAAATTGCACGCTCCCAACGGATTGTCAAGACACCCACCACAGCCACTCGATGAGCCGCTAAACAAGGACGAGGACGAGGAGTTTGATGATTGGATCGATAAGTTATATGGGTTCATGCATCAGATTAACGAAGTTCCTAGAGACTGTGCATTAAACTTGCCCCGCGGAAGAGAAAAGATCAACCCCGACCTTCAGAAGACACTCCCGCACTATGAAACCAACAGGGAACACCACGATTGTCGCCCAGCCGCCACCTTCACTTCCGACTCAGTTCCGCCCAACTCCGCTAACCCCGTGCTAATGCCCACTGAAGATATAATAGACAGGACGTACGAAGAAGTCTTCCCGTGGCGTCAACACCTCCGGAAAAGACGAGGCGCGACTTTTACTCGTAAAGCGGTTCTTAATGGAGTTGGAGAGACCCACGGAGGTATCGGATGAGGAGTGGCCTAGCTTCATGCAGTATTGTGTCAAGTTTTTTGTCCACGCTGAACGATTATGGTATAGGGACAAGGACGGAGCCCATAAGGTGGTAGTAGAAACGAGGAAACGGCTGGGTGTGTTGTTCGACTGTCACGACGGTTTAGGCCATCGAGGGTATTACGCAACTCGCGCAGCAATCATGGAACGCTTTTGGTGGCCACAGATGCAAGACGATATCAAGTGGTACGTCAAGTCCTGCCACGCATGTCAAGAGTGGCAACTACAACAGTTCCGCATCCCGCCTGTCGTCGCCATCCCTGCTCCAATATTCGCCAAGGTGTACATGGATACGATGCACCTCCCACCGTCTAATCAGTACAAGTACCTGATTCAAGCCCGCTGCTCTCTGACGCATTACCCTGAATACCGCGCCTTACATTGAGAAACCGCCAACGCCATTGGGGATTGGATCTTTGAAAACTTGATATGTCATTGGGGAAGCTTGGTCGAGATAGTCACGGACAACGGAGCGCCAATACTGAGGGCCGCGGAGTACCTCGCCAATAAGTACCACATCCGCCACATCCGCATCTCCGGTTACAACTCCCGCGCTAATGGAATTGTCGAACGCAGTCACTACAACGTCCGACAGGCATTGTACAAGGCAACTGAGGGTAACGAATCCCAATGGTCTACATTGTTACATTCGGTATTCTGGTCAGAGCACGTCACAGCTAGGCGTCGCATGGGGGTGTCGCCCTACTTTGCAGTTACCGGGACACAGCCGCTACTTCCGCTAGATATCACGGAGGCCACCTACCTGCTCCTGCCACCCTCTGCGTTCTTGTCCACCACGGAGTTAATAGCCCGCCGCGCCATGGAGTTGCAGAAGCGTCGCGCCCAAACAGAGGCTCTCAAAGACAACGTCTATCAAGCCCGCGTAGCCGCAGCAAAACGCTTCGAGCAAGAGCACCCGACGGTCATCAGGGACTTCGATTTCCAGCAAGGGGACTTGGTCTTAGTCCGCAACACGGCAATAGAGAAGTCGCTCAATAAGAAGATGCGCCCCCCGTTACATTGGTCCATACGTTGTTCTATCCTGCAACCACGGAGGAGCCTATATCATTTGCGAACTGGACGGTACAGTACTTGACCGACCATACACCACCTTCCGCGTAATTCCATACTTTGCCCGCAAGCGGTTAACCATACCAGAAAACGTTCTTGACACTCCCGAGGAGTGCGTTCAGGAAATGTCTAACTCTAGCTCATTAGGTGATGACGACCCAGCCGACACGACGCCACCAAACAGTGAAGAGGACGAAGCCACGAATGAAGATCTTTCCGACATAGAAGAAAACGAAGATATGTATGATACTTAGATAACAACTCCTAATTCTGCGGTCAGGATGGAAACCGCTAAAGTAAAGGCGGTAACTGAGTGGCCTAAGCCCATATGCAAGTGAGAAGTCCAGCAGTTCTTGGGCTTTGTCAACTTTTACCGACACTTCGTCAAAGACTTTGCGAAGGCTGCCAAACCATTAACTCGTCTTACAGGAAGAGATGAGTGGAAGTGGACCGAGTTACAGGATGAAGCATTTGACATGCTAAAGAAAACTATAGCAGAAGAAGTGGTGTTGCGGATCCCTGACAAGGATGGACAGTTTCGAGTAGAGGTAGACGCCTCTGACTTTGCCATTGGGGGAATTCTATCGCAACAAGTAGAGAATGACGTATGGAAGCCTGTGGCTTTCATTTCAAAATCCCTAAACGACACTGAGTGAAACTACGAGATCTATGACAAGGAGATGCTCGCAGTTATGCATGCTTTTTACGAGTGGTCCTACTATCTTAAAGGGGCTAAACACACAGTTGAAGTTCTGACAGACCATCAGAACTTGACCTATTTCAGAAAAGCACAAAACTTGAATCGACGGCAGGCGCGATGGGTAACGGACTTGCAGGAATACAATTTCGTTATAAAACATAGGAGTGGGAAGTCCAACACAAAAGCGGACTTACTTTCACGACGGGCAGGACATACCCGTGGGGAAAACGACAATGAAGGGGTGATTCTGCTGAAAGAACACCTCTTTATACAAGTATATGATGATGATCGTGCAATTAATGACATCATGAAGGATATCAGAGAAGTGCCCAAGAGGCAATGGGAGGCACAGGTTGTCAAAGGTCTTGGAAAGACCGACAGAGAATATAAATACGAAAAAGGACTCATCACCTGGAAGGAACGAGTATATGTACCGGCAGTCGTGGCATTGCGAGAAGACATCATCACAATTCATCATTCATGGGGGCATTCTGGGGTTGCAAAGACGTTGGAGTCTTTGACAAGAAACTTTTGGTGGCCGAATATGCACAAAGACATAGAAAAATACATTCCGGGATGCAAAACATGTCAAAAGGCAAAACCAGATCGACAAGTGTGAGCGGCACCTCTTAGGCCTAATGAAGTCCCAACGGAACCATGGGAAGTCATATCAGTCGACTTCATGGGACCCCTCCCTATGTCAAAAGGGAATGATACGATTATGGTAGTAGTGGACAGGTTTACAAAGAAGTCATACTTCCTGCCCACTGTAAAAGAAATAACATCACAGGGAACAGCAGCGCTGTTCAGGGACAATGTATTTCGGGAGCATGGACTCCCAAGAAAGGTTATAAGCGATCGAGGACCTCAATTCGCTTCAAAATTCATGACGGACTTATACGGGATGTTGGGGATCCAGGCCAACCGATCAACAGCCTATCACCCCCAGATGGATGGACAGACGGAACATGTAAATCAGGAAGTAAAGGAATTCCTGACCATGTTTGTCAACAATCACCAAGATAACTGGAGCGATTGGTTGTCCGTGGCACAGTTCTGCCACAATGATTGGGTACATTCGGCTACGGGCTTTACGCCCTTCTTCATGAATTATGGACGACACCCAAATAAGGGTCTAGATCCCACCTACGCACCGAAGGCAGTAGCTGTGGAGAAACTGGCGAAGGAGCTGGAAGACGTGCATGAAAAGGCAAAAAAGGCTTTGGAGAAAGCTGCTCAAATCATGAAAGAGCGATACGATGCACATCGTCAAGCAGCATGAGAATATAAACCTGGTGACAAGGTTTATCTCAGCACCGAAAACTTACCAGTCATTCGAGCAACCAAGAAGCTCGATGGAAAAATTTGTTGGCCCATTAGAAGTCCTCGCCAAAGTTGGCGAATCCTCATATAAACTAAAAATACCAGCCGCATGGAAGGTCTACAATGTCTTTAACGAAGTCTTGCTAAAGCCGTACAGGGAACCGGAGTTTCCAAAACAAAAAGCAAAAGCAGCAGCGCAGAAGGACACGCAGATGGTAGAGGAGTCCCAAGAGGACGAATACGAGGTTGAGGAAATTATGGAAAGCTGCATTAGCGGACAAGGAGGCACGAGGCTGGAGTACCTCGTAAAATGGAAAAAACTATCCAGTGGAGGAATCCACCTGGGAACCGGCTGGAAATGTTGCCAATGCACTGGCAAAAGTCAAAAAATTCCACAAAGAAAATCCCAAGGCTCCTAAGCTCATTAGGAATATGAAAAATGGGAAGGTGTACATTCAGTACACAGAAACAGTTCCTCGATCAACCCCGAGTGCAC
>JAEBUP010000115.1:0-105577 GCA_023014405.1 Amanita molliuscula
ACCTCAATTCACCTCAAAGTTCATGACAGATCTATACGGAATGCTGGGAATCAAGGCCAACCGATCTACGGCCTATCACCCACAAACAGATGGACAGACGGAGCGAGGTCAATCAGGAATTGAAAGAATTCCTAACGATCTTTGTAAACAACCGACAAGACAATTGGTCAGATTGGCTGTCGGTGCCACAATTCTGTCATAATGACAGAGGTCCATTCAGCAACAGGCTTCACTCCGTTCTACATGAATTATGGATGACACCCTAATAAAGGTCTTGACCCTACCTATGCACCGAAAGTGGTAGCGGTTGAGCAGTTAGCAAAGGAACTGGAGGATGTACACGCCAAAGCAAAATTGGCATTGGAAAAGGCAGTGCAGGTCATGAAACAGCGCTATGACACACACCGAAAACAAGCGGTGGAGTACAAACCAGGTGATAAAGTATATCTCAGTACTGAGAACCTACCAGTAATCTGTGCAACAAAGAAATTAGATGGGAAATTCGTCGGTCCCCTAGAAGTACTCGCCAAAGTGGGCAAGTCATCATATAAACTAAAAATCCCGGCCTCATGGAAGGTCTATAACGTCTTCAACGAAGTCCTCTTGAAGCCGTACAGGGAACCGGTTTTCCCAAAACAACAGGCAAAGGCAGCAGCGCGTAAGGATGCGCAGATGGTAGAAGAATCCCAGGAAGGGGAATATGAAGTTGAAGAAATCTTAGAAAGCCGAGTAAGCGGTAGAGGAGGAGCGAGGCTGGAATACCTCGTTAAATGGAAAAATTACCCAGTAGAAGAAGCTACTTGGGAACCAGTCAAGAATGTCGTCAATGCGCCCGCCATAGTTAAAAAATTCCACAAGGTGAACCCAGATGCTCCCAAACTCGTTAGAAACATCCGAGATGGGATCCTATATATCCAATACACGGTTACAGAGAATAAAGGGAGTCCGGACATCCCAAAGCGATCCACTGGTGCATCACGGCACAAGCAAGCAAAGGGACTCATTGGAAGGACCGACAAAGACTGTTTGGATGGGAGGATGGCCGTTTTGGGCCAAAATACCTGGCAAACATGGAGCGCGGCGGGCGGTCTAAACCCGTGCTTAATTTCCCCCAGAAGATGGAAGAGGAGGAGCTAGCGGAAGAACGAAAGGCTCAGGAAAAAGATATGGCAGTACTTGCCAAGAAAATCCTAAAAAAGGAAACGGTAGCGGCTGCGAAGGAGAGCAGCGAGTCGGAAGAAGACCGACAGAGGAGGATACAAGGCGCAAGACGCCGGGAAAAACCATTGGTCAGACATAAGACCACTATTGAAGACGTCGAGGACGTCGACTCAGAACAAATCGGGCTGTCGCCCAACAAACAACAAGCGCGCTTGGCCGCATTTTATGCAAGAATGAAGGAGGACCCAAGATATGTGGACTCCGCCATGTCAGCCTCTCGGGACGCGAGGCCTTGAGGGGGGGGGTGATGTTATGAGCATACCTCTCATTTTCAACTTTACAGTAACGACGTCAATGACACTTATGAAGATACGGTCACGAGGAGTTGGGGGATCTTTTTCTTATATTTTTATCCATTTTACTTTGCTCAAACGTCTACGAGCAAGACTACGCAACGGGACTCTAGGAGGATGGCCTACGTGAACTGCGGTCCCTATTAGGAAGGAGGTTAGGTCAGCATCGGCTATGGAGATAGACCGAGTGCCGACAGGAGTTGCGGCCTGATGATGGGCCTACGCCATGAAAGGAATCATGAGCGGCACGGCGCCTGAGGGGCGACATGGGAACGCCGAGGAGTACCGAGTCAATGGTACGGCGTGCATGGGAATTGGCTGAAGTCCTGAACAATAGGAAGGCCGCATGTGGATAACCCAAGAGATGGGAAGGGATGAAACTCTCCACGAATGGTTAGATGGGCGCAGATCGGCTGCTGCGCATTGATCCCGGCATGAGGGACTTTAGCTGCGCGCTGTCTGTGCACAGACCAGGAGAAAGCGGTATATAAGGGCCGTAGTTTAGTGTAGGAGACTCTTAAGTCTCTAGATAGTCTATTGTCACTAGACATAGCTACTGAGCAACCAGAATCGTCTTTGACTTAACAAGTCCCACTTTAAGTCGCTTAGGTTATTGTCTAGGGCAGTCCTGACAGAGGCCCCTACTTTCTCAATAATCTTGTAGGGTCCTACGAATCGTTCTCCGAGTTTCTTTGTTGGTCGTATGGAGGGTAGATTTTTGGCATTAAGATAGACTTGATCTCCTTTCTTATATTCAATAGGCTCTCATTTCCTTTTGTCATATTGAGCCTTCATGGAGTCTTGTGCCATTTTTAATGATGCCTGTGCCTTTTCCCATACTTCTTTTTGTTCTTCAACAAATTGTCCTACGGCCTCTACTTGTGGTTGAGATGGTTGTTCTACTGTTCCTTTATTGGGATTATATCCATAATTCATCATAAAGGGTGAATATCCTGTTGCAGAGTGTTTTTCTATCATTGTAGCAGAATTGTGTCACTGCTAACCAATCACTCCAATTATCCTGCTTTTCGTTCACGAATGTGGATAATAAGATTTCAACTTCTTGATTTGCTCTTTTGGATTGTCCATCTGTTTGTGGATGAAATGCAGTAGATGGGTTTCCCTTTATCCCCATTAATTCGAAGAATTCTTTCATAAATTTCGAAACGAATTGGGGTCCTCTATCACTTATTACTTTTTTTGGAATTCTGTGTTCTCTGAACACATGGTCTCTAAATAATGTAGCTACTCCTTTTGACGTGAGGGTAGTGTTGGTAGGGATAAAGTATGCCTTTTTTGTGAATTTATCGATGACTGTAAGGATCACATTATACCCTTTGGATTCCGGCAAGGGTCCTATTATATCTAATGCGATATCTTCCCAAGGTTGTTTTGGGATGGCGTGAGGTACTAAAGGTGCTGCTTGTTTTTGTCTGTCTGGTTTGACTGTCTGACAAGTCCTACATCCTTTTATATATTTTTCAATATCCTCCCGCATGTTTGGCCACCAATAATCTCTGGTAATGAGTTCTAACGTCTTGGCTATTCCTGGATGTCCCCATCTGTGATGTAAAGCAATTGCATCTTCTCTTAATTTCATCACTGCTGGGACGTATATTCTTCCTTTCCAGGTTACTTGATTTGTTTCTTTATTAAACTCATACCCTTCTTCTTTACTTTCTACTCCCTTTCGTACTTGAGTGTCCCATTGTCTTTTATTGGTTTTCTTAATTCCATTGATCAATGTGATCCACTCCCCTGTCCAGTCATCCAGTCGTACAAATATTTCTTCTTTTAGTAAAAGTATGTCCTCATTATCTTTCAGTCCCTTATCATAATCCGCTCTTTGCGATAATAAATCTGCTTTAGAATTGGACTTTCCAGATCGATGTTTAATTACAAAATTGTATTCTTGCAAGTCTATAACCCAATGAGCTTGTCTTCTATTCAGGTTCTGTGGTTTCCTGAAGTATGTGAGATTTTGATGATCCGTTAAAATCTCAATTATTTCCTTTGCTCCTTTTAGGTATTGTGACCATTCATACAATGAATGCATTATTGCTAGCATTTCCTTGTCAAAGTAGCATTTTTCTGGTTTCAAAGACAATTTGTTTTGTTCAAGTTTAGCCAGAATTCAATTAACATGTTCTACATGTTGTTTCTTATTATTGGAAAATACTAAAATGTTGTCCATGTAGATTACTACCCATCCCTCAGCAAGTTCCTCCTGGAACAAATCATTCATCATCGTTTGAAAGGTGGCTGGTGAATTTGTCAATCCAAAGAACATGACTAATGGTTCGAATAGTCCTCTGTTTGTTCGGAATGCTGCTTTCCACTCATCTCCTTCTTTTATCCGAATGTTATTATACCCCCATCTGATGTCCATTTTGGAGAATATATTTGCATGGCTGAGTTTGTCAATTAATTCAGAGATTAAGGGTAATGGATATCGATTCTTTATTGTCATTTCATTCAATTTTCGATAATCCTGTACTGGGCGTAATGATCCATCCTTTTTCTTGACAAAGAAGAATGGAGAAGCCATTGGTGATTTACTTGGTCTTATTCTTCCTGTATCTAGATTTTCTTTTAGGAAATCTTCCAACGCCTGTTGTTCATCTCTGTTTAAAGGGTAGATTTTGCAATCTAATGGTTTCAATCCTGGTACTAATTCTATAGCATGATCCCATGGCCTTCTTGGTGGTAATTCATCAAACGTTGTTTTTTCAAAGACTTTCCGATATCCTAAGTAGTGTTCCGGTACTATGTCTTCTACTTTTCTCTTTTTTACGTTTGCTGATGCAATCTCTGTGGCCTTAGATTGATATGCTCTTGTTTTTAGTTCCTCCAGTCCTATGTAGACTGCCAGCAGTCTTTCCCCTTCTTCCCATTGGATTCTATCCATTTCTTCTTCTGGTTCTAAACTTTCCGATCCCTTCCAACATGTGCCAGGACATCGAGAAAATCGTATTTTCTGATTTCTCCAATCAATCTCTGGATTGTGGTATTTTAGCCAATCATGTCCTAGGAACATGTCCGTTTTTCCTAGTGCTGAAATTCCAAATTCCAGGGATTCAAAATGATCACCTATTTGCACTTTTAGTTCGATCATTTCTTCTAGTTGTCCTGCTACGTTGTGGGTTCCATCTGCATTGAATACTGGTATTGGTCTTGGTAATTTTCTAGTATTCAGTCAATGTCGCTCCACCCACTCTTTGTTTACACAAGATCCTGTACATCCTGAATCTATCAAGGCTTTGATCTTGAATCGTTCAACTGAATCTACAGTTGCTGTTATTACATTGACATCCATCTGATTCTTTCCTGTTGTTCGTACAAATCTTGGTTTGTGTTTCAGATGGTTTAAATACCATAGTGTGTTGGTTTCTGTCATCTCATTTAAGTCTTTAACTAGCTGTTCATTTATTTCTTCTGTTCGATCTTTCTTAACCCAAGATTGAAGGTCCCTTACAGCTATGTCCATGGGTTGTTCCCATATTCTCCTTATTACCCATGGAGTAGTCCAAGTCTTAAATTTTGGTTTTGTCGCACTTATGGGTGCATTCCTCAAACAATTTTGCATAAAACAGCATTCATATAATAATTCTGGTAATTTTACATATGAATCATCGTACTGTACAATGTTCGTGACTCGTGAGGGGGAATGCTTCCTCATGAGTCGTTCTGAAAACCCAATGCTCCTGCCATTTCTTTCTTCTCTTCCTCCGTCATTTCCTCTGCAAACTCTTTGACAGTTGACCAAGTCCTAACGACTTGTTTCCCTTTATCCTTTTTTGGTGCTCGGCAATCTCGTGCAAAGTGACCTTTCTTGCCACAGTTATAGCACTCCACCACTCGTTTTTGTCAATCAACATCCATAGCGTTTGGATCTTTTTTTGGAGCTCTGCATACATTTGCAGTATGTCCTTGCTTTCCACAATTGAAACATGTAATAGGAGTTCGTCCTCCTGTTGATGTGGATGCAGTCGCATTTGTATTTTGTACTGGTCGATTTTGTTGTGGCCTATTGGTAGTTGTTGGACGACTTTGTGGGTATATTAACTGTGTGTCCCTCCAACTTCTTTCTACTTGAATGGCCCTGTCAAACCAGCACTGTAAATCTCCTTCTTGTGCTCCGTCCGCTATTCTTCCTCCGTTGAGGACCTGTAACTCGACCAGTCTTCTTCCTAGTGGTGGATGTAATCCTGCTCGAAATTGAGTGACCAGCGCTATCTCGTTGTATTGGGTAAGGGCTGCTACGCTTCGGAAGTTTACTACATAGTCTTCTGCTTTCAGACTTCCTTGCTTCATGCTTTGGATGGTTCGACATGCTTGATCCCGTGTTTCAGTGGTCAAGAAGTATTCCTTCATTTTTTCCATCATGTCGCTGAAGCTAACGAATGGGTATTTATGGATGATTGGTTTTAATACCCATCCTTGTCTGTCAGCAGTCCTTATTCCCTCATTCCATTGTTGTCGAGTATAGGATGGTACGGGATTTCCTCCTGCCATTATTATTTCTTCCCTTCTTTGTGTTTCCAGCCCTGCTGCTTCTACTTCTGCCATCTTAGCCGCTGCCCAGTTTCCTGCTTGATTTCCTTGACCTTTTCGAACCCTTTGTAAAACCATTTGGATCATGACGTTATTATTGGCAACCCCAACAATGGCAAAATAAGAGGCCATTTGCCTCAACCATGCTGCTATTTCTTTTGGGTCTCCTTCGTAGTAATCTGGCATGTCCATTCGAATGGTGGGATGTGGTTCCCGTGGTGGATGTATTGCCGCATCGATGGCTTGTATTGCTTGAGCCAAGTTGGTTCCCTGGAGAACTCGTTCGTTGTTCTGAGCCAGAGTAGCAGCTCCCCAGGTTGCCAAATATTCATGTGCGAATACGGTTATTCCCACCGTTATGAGACCAATGCATCCCTGCACTACTGCTTGTGTAATTTTGAATCCTACTGAGAAATGTCTTGTTACAGAGTTGTCTCCTCCGTAATACTCTAAAATGTCGGCTGCCTTTGGTAAGGCATTGTCTTTGTCTTTTTTATGTGTGACATGGTATCGACAATTTTTTGAGTTCATTTTCACTTTAAATCCCAAGACCATGTTCCTCATGTCGGGTTCATATTGAGCAATGGTGTGCCAGGATGGATTCTCGGGCCATGCATAGCAGTTCCAATATTGCCGCTTAAAGAGTGCTAAATAGCACCAACCGTTGTCATTAGGGGTGTGGTTGCCATGACCAGGGGGAGGTAAAACTACTTTTCAGTATTGTTGAACTAAATGATTCCATTGCAGAATGTTAATTTTTTGTGTTAGTTCAATTCCGTTAATGTCCTCGACCCAGTCTTCAGCTCTCGTCCCTAATCCATGAAACCAATAGTATTTTGGTTGTTCTGACTGAACAACCCCCATCCTTTGAACTCCAGTTCGAGCCACTTGAGCATAAGTCCTTGGTATCAGGACTATGTCACTTCCTACTCGTAAGTGTTCTTCTTTATGGAGTCATAAGTCCGCCAGGAAATTCCTTATCCCTGCTGCTGACCAAAGTTTGGCAAATTTTTGTCCCTGAGCATGTTGGACCATTACATCTTTGACATGGATTTGTTCATCAATGAACATTTCCATTGTATACATTCCGTCCTTTCTTAATGCTTCAGGAAACATATTGCAAACTCGTCTTAATTGATCAGCAGTGGGGTTTTTTGGAAGCTCTTTCCACATCCAAGACCTGTGTTCCGTCTTTATCATAGCTAGCCAACAATAGCCATGATCGTGCTCTGTTGGGACTGGAACAACTTTTTTAATCGGTTCTTGGATTTTTATTCCGACTACTGGTTTCGAACTTTCAACTGGTTTCCATGCAGTTGCGGGTTTAGTAACAATCGGTTTTCTAACTTCCTTTGGTTCTTCAGGAAGTTTCGGCATAAAAGCGGCAAGGGAGGGTTGAGCCCTTGGCATATACATTAATTGTATCTTGGTTTTCTCATCGACTTCTTGTAAGTTGAGTTCCTCAATATTGTCCTCACAATTGGACTCATAGGCATAGGTGGTAACTCCGATAGATTCCTCTCTATCATCATTACAATTACAAAATTTCTTGACTCGATTGCAGTCCGTGCAAAAGCGAGTCGGCATTCCAAATGTCCCAGTCTTTTTTACTACTACTGGTCTGTTGCACTGAGTACAGTGCCTACTAGAGTCCATCCCAGAACGAGCACCTTTTTTATCGCGACCTTTTCCTCCCAACCGAATATGTTCCCAGAGACTGGGATCCGAGTTTCTTAGTTGTTTGAGGTGCTTCCAAGTATACACCTCCTCACCGTGGCAAATGGCAGCATTTTCGACAACGTGGAACATGTCGTTCCTGACATTGTCTTGTAATGCAAAGTGGTATTTCTCGTTTCTCAACTCGGGTTCCCAGTCTAGAACCTCCTTAACCGTGGGCCATGCTGGCCAGACATATTCATTATAAAATTCCTCTTTGAAGAGGACCATATAACAATAACTGTTCTTTTGATATGGTTGAGTTCCCATAACTGGCATCCTGATTGGACCTGGTAACTTAGCGCAGCCAGTAGCCAACTTCCTCCATGTGCGCATTTGATTGCAGCTTTCCCCGACGTCTTTCAAGAACAGATCGAGACTCATGTTGAGTCTCAAGTCTAGCATCTCCCAGATCCCTTGCGTTGGATCATCGGGAGTTGGTGCACGTACCTTCCTCTTTGGTTTAGTGGTGAGGTAAGGGTCGTACCGGATTGCCGACCTTTGTTCCGTCTGGATCTGTTCCCGATGGAATCGGGCATATGCGGTGGCCCTGATGTTGCCATTCTCCGCATGTTTCAAACGGTTCCGCTCCTCCATGGACAGGATGAGACCCCGGTGTCTTAACATTGGTAATTCCGGGCCGCCGCCAAACTGCTGGAGCAACAGGATGTTGCTCTTGATGCTAAGGAGCGCCTCTCGTACCGGAGTGCCGGTACCGAATGTCTGAAGGCATTTGAGAAGAGCCTCAAATGCCACGTCCTCTTCGAGCATCTGTTGCTCGATCTGTTGTTGTCTGCGGAGTTTCTCCGCCTTCTCGTGTTGCAAGGCCTTCCAGGCCTCCTCTTGCTCTTTGATCGAGATCTGCTCGATCTTCCACACCTCAATGCGTAGACGCCGCTCCTTCTGCCGCCATTCCTTGATCATGCACCAATATGCTTTGACGTGCGCATCGTGTTGCACACGCCTAATGGGCACAGTGACGGTGGTAATAGTGGCCTCCCTAATTTCCGCAGCCACAGCGACAACTTTCTTTTTGATGGCACATCCCCGTGCCCATCTGATCTCGAACGTGGAGGCGATCTCCACCAATGTCATCCCCGCATGGGGCAAGATGTATTTGAAAGTCAGATCCATCGGGACCTGGCTTTGTGAGACCTGTAAAATTTTTTCAATTAACTTCCGGCCCTCCATGGACAGTTAATCTCTTCGTGCAGCTGTTCCGCGAAAACCAATGACGTCCTCAGATGAGGAGATACTGACATTGCCTAAAGTGGAACGATACTCGACCTAGAGCATGAACCCGGCACTTCACCCTGCTGTCTTTGTGCCTAGTTATCAACAGGCAGTTTAGTTCCCATTGCTAGTACAGTGAGTATGCAAGGATTTGAGTTCAGCCTTGATATTCGCTGCTCTAGATTGTCTTTGCTCGTTCCTGAGCTTTTCCGATCCTCGAGGTATCGCCTGCCCGGGTGTGCCTGCCTGCAACTACCACCGGCGCATAACGATTCTCGTCCAAGAGGACTGTGTCGTCTAGCCCATTTGAGGGAGACCTCTGTTGAGAGGGGCTATTAAGAGAGTCAGACATGCGGATGCAACGCCTGAGACAACGAGTCTTGATGTGAGAGAAGATGCACCAGCACCCTATCAAGGATGGTGGTGGTGAGAGAGTAAGAGATGTCTAACCCTAGCATAGGGCTTTGACAGAGATACGTTCAACACGTGTAACGACGAGCAATGCTATTGCAGTGTCGTGTAACAATGTCAAACGGTAGGTTGATAAGCCTTAAGATTATGTTAAGACATTAGTCCTCACACAACCTAAGGTTTGAGACAAGTGAGAGAGAGCGCAGAGTAGATTGTGTAGGCAACACAAACTATCTTAAGGCTAAGGACTATGGCTCAGAGAGCCCTACTTATATACCTCTAGCCTCGTGTCCCTTTCCATATATGGCTGCCTGCTTATGTAACTACTGAAAAAAGAAAAGAAAAGAAAATAGAAATTGAATGTTCTTAACACTTCACGCCTTTCTTCATGAACTATGGACGACACCCAAATAAGGGACTAGACCCCACCTACGCGCCAAAGGTGGTAGCTGTGGAGCAGCTGGCAAAGGAATTGGAGGATGTGCATGAAAAGGCAAAAAAGGCTTTGGAAAAAGCTGCTCAGATCATGAAGGAGCGGTATGATAGCCATCGTCAAGCAGCACGAGAATATAAACCTGGCAACAAGGTTTATCTCAGCACTGAAAACCTCCCGGTTATTCGAGCAACCAAAAAGCTTGATGGAAAATTTGTTGGCCCACTTGAAATCCTTGCCAAGGTCGGCGAGTCGTTGTATAAATTAAAAATACCAGCAGCATGGAAAATCTATAACGTTTTCAATGAAGTCTTGTTGAAACCATACAGGGAACCGGAGTTCCCCAAACAAAGAGCAAAAGCAGCGACGCGAAAGGACGCGCAGATGGTAGAAGAGTCCCAGGAGGATGAATACGAGGTAGAGGAAATCATGGAGAGCTGCATTAGCAGATGAGGAGGAGCAAGGCTGGAATACCTCGTAAAATGGAAAAACTATCCGGTAGAAGAGTCTACCTGGGAACCGGCCGGAAACGTAGCCAACACACCGGAAAAAGTCAAAAAATTCCATAGAGAAAACCCCAAGGCTCCTAAGCTCATTAGGAACCTAAGAAATGGAAAGGTGTACATTCAATACACCGAAACAATTCCCCGACCAACCCCTAGTGCACCAAAGCACAAACAAAGTCGGGGAACTCATTGGAAAGACAAACGACTCTTTGGCTGGGACGACGGCCATTTTGGCCCACAATATTTACAAAACATGGAGCACAGGTGGCGCAACTGGAAGGGGGATAGAAGGGCAATCATGGAATTGCCAGACGACACCAATGGGACGTTCTCCAGAGACCTGGAGCGCAGCGGGCGGTTACCCATGCTTAATTTCCCAAAGAGGGGCGAAAAAGAAGAATTAGATGAGGAGCACCGAGTGCACGAACGAGACACCGAGTGTCTCAAAAAGAAAATCTTAAAAAGAGATACACCAGTAGCTGCAAGGGAAAGCAGCGAGTCAGAGGATGACTGACAAAAAAGGATCAAGGGCATTGCACGCCCTGTACAGAAAAAATGGAAAACCACCATCAAGGAGGTGGAGGATATTGATTCGGAACAGACAGGCTTGATGCCTGAAGAACAAACTCAGCGGTTGGCCCACTTTTACGAACGCATGAAAAGAGATCCACACTATGTGGACTCAGCCAGTTCAGCCTCTCAGGACATGAGGCCTTAAGGGGGGGGTGATGTTATGAGCATACCTCATCCCGTTCAATTTTCACAGTAACGACACTAATGACAAATATAAAGATACGATCTGGAGGAGTCAGATTCTATTTTTCTTTTCTTTTTATCTATTTCGTTGCACTCAAACATTTAAGAACAGACTCAGACAATACCTTGGTTGCAGGGACAGACTACATTAGGACTGCGACCCTTATATGGAAGGAGGTTAGGTCAGCATCGGCTAAGGACATAGACCGAGTGCCGACAGGAATAATGGCCCGATGATGGGCCTATGCCATGGAAGGATACATGAGCGGCACAGCGCCTGAGGGGCGACATGGGAATGCCGAGATGTACTGACAACTAGGTACCAGCGTAGATGGGAATCAGCCTAGATGCACAACAATAGGCGTGGCCGCATATGGAAGGACAGAGTGTTGGTGTGGGAGGATGTCTCCAAGTAAGGTCATATGGGTGCAGATCTAGCTGCTGCGCATCGTCTCTATTGTGAGGGACTTTAGCTGCATGCTGACTGCGCACAGACCAGGAGACAGGTATATAAGGGTTGTAGTCTTAGGTAGCAAGTCCCTAAGACTCTAGATAGTTTGTGTCCTAGACACTCTACTTGAGCAACAGTTCTCTTTTCTTTGGCTTAACCAGCCCCACTCTGAAAGTCTTGAGGTTGTGTTTAGGGTCTCCCTAACAGGGGTGGGGCTCTAAACTGCCACTGAGGTCGACTATTAGGAGCTGGGGCTCGCTCTCTGTATTCTCTTTGTACTTTTGAGAATCCATAGGCCTCGTTGGCCTTTCAATAAGCTCTTGTGAGCGCCGTAACCCTTGTCTGGATTTGATGTAGGGTGGCATTGTCCAGCAACCCTCCGTATTGGATTAGTTCTTGACCTAGTGCTGGGTTAAGGTGGTTCTGGAATTGTGAGATCAATGCCTGATCATTCCAGTCGGTCAATGAGGTAAGGGAGTTGAACTTGATGATGTAGTCCTCTATGATCATTGTTCCCTGTTGTAGTTTTAATAATGCCTCGATTGCCTTCTTCTTGGTCTCTGTTGACATGAAGAATTCATGCATTTGTGTTTTAAAATCCGCCCAGTCCACAAAAGGGAATTGGTTCTCCAGTGGTTGTCTGACCCATGCTCAATCATCGGCAGTGCTTTCCCCAGCATTGAGTTGTGCCCAGTCTAATTCAGCACTCCATCTGTTGTTATCGATTTTGTCCTGAAACTCTTGCTGCGCCTCCTGGAAGGCTTTGAGTTTCACCCCACTCCAGTCTGCTGCTCTGTCCCCTTTTCCACCTTTGATCCTATATAGGCAGATCGAGACTTTTCTACAAGCCTCCTTCTCATTAGCCAACATGAAGTATGTCTCCATTTGGTGTAGCCATCTGTCTACTGTCCTGGGGTCTCCTTGGTAAAAGTCAGGCATTTCTGCCTTGGTGAGAGGTCCCAGTTCTCGATGATTCAACCACTGGTATTCATTGATCAAGGCTGCTAAGGCCTGTCCTGCACTGGTGATTGCTCTTTGTCATTCCTCTGCTTGCCGATGAATTTCATCATCCCGTGCTGCTACTGCTGCAGCCAGTTGCATAGTAGGCAGAGGTTCGAGGGTCTGTGTATCCTGCCAGTGCTCCCTCCAGCCTAGTACAGCATGGTAGGCATGTGTGATCATGTCCACTGTAAGTTGAAAAGGTGTGGCTCCTAGCTTGTAGTGGCTCATGCCTTCCCTGTTGAGACATTCAACGTGGAACCATCCTCTACAGTTACTGTTGTATTTTTCAATGTGTAGGGTGGTGTCCTGTTTATATGACTTCCTAATGATAGTAGTCACATTGTCCTCTTGTAGGTTCTTGTCCCAAGTACAAATTTCTTGTATTTGTGGGTAAGCTGGCCATCAGAATTCGTCCCAGTACTGTTTTTTAATTAGAACCAGGTAACAGTAACCTGGTATGTCTGGGTTGAAACCACTGTGGGCCCAAGACATTTTCAGATAGGGGTAAGGCAACCATGCCTCCCTTTCAACAATCCTTCTCCACTGATTGATCTCTCTCCTTTTATGAGCGTTGTTTGCTCCTTGTTTGATGACTTGTGCTTTGTTTTCCTTTCTGGCTTGTGCTTTGTTTTCCTTTCTGGCTTGTGCTGCCACTGCATACAACTGTGCTGGTTGCACAACCGGTTTGGGTTCCACTACTGCTGGGTATGTTCATCCAGCTGCCTCTGCATATGCTTGTTCAACTGTGACTGTCATCCTAAGGTTGACCCTTTTTATTGGTGTTTGGGCAAGCTTTTGTTGTGCTGCCTTGCATTTGGACTTTGACTGTCCTCAGAAATGCATTGTCCATGTGTAGTGGGAGACTTTGTGAAGGTCTACCAACTCGTCCCAGGTGTACTCGATGTCATCTCGATGTACAGCTGACTCTTCTATAATGTGACATTGTCCAGGTCTGATGCTATCCTGGATGGTGAAGACCACCATGTCATCTCTGAGCTCCAGTTCCCAGTTAACAATATCATAGAGAGTAGGCCAAGCCAGCCAGTTGTACTTGTCGTAGTACTCCTCTTTGAATAGGTATATGTAGCAGTACCTGTTCTCTCTCCATTGGTTGTGTGCGATGGGACTTCGAGCCCTTGGCCCTGGTAGGTGCACTTTGACACTTGCGCACCATCCCAGCAACCTGGCCTTGTGGTCGTTCCACGAGTCCTCCCCAACTTCTTTGTGTTACGATTTCTTTCTCTTTCGCTTACCTGTTACAATAGCTTTTCTTCACTTCGTCGCTATGCACTGATACTTGTTTCATCTGCCTGGACCGCCCCTCATTTCACTTCCTTTTATACTTCGTCATTGTTCTCTAGGCAGTATATAAACCCCCGCATGTACCGTAGTACCTCAGTTCCAACTTAATCGAGTATTGTCCTTTACTGAACAACCCTCTCGCTCTCGTCCTCCCTATCGCTCGAGCTACCTTCGTCGCTGCCTAGCACGATGTCGAACAGCATTCTTGTCCAGTGACTGGGATTAGACCAAGACTCTAGTCGTCACTGTTGACTCGATAACGAACCAAGGGCATCGATCCTAACACAAGTTGGAACTCACTGAACCGCTTAGTGCATCGTCACTAGCTAGACAACATAGATCCAAAACGACCCGAAACCAGACTCTCTAACCAGAGACCACCGAACGATTCCTTTTTCTTTAAAGGAACATACTATCTAGAAAGACAGGAGCTCTTTTTCTCGACACTAAATAAACGTTGGGAATTTCGAGGAGTAGGAAAGAACAAGAACACCCCAGTATCTGACGAATACTTTGAAGGGGATTACATCGAAGGAGACGAACACTCATTACCTGGAAAGCTTTGGGTTGAGTGGAGAAACGAACAAAAAGAACCAGAAGAAGAACCAGAATTATATTTCGAAAGACCCAAAGAAACCCTTTGGTGGGAAGAGTACTGCGATGCGGAATTCGAGTTCGACGGCACCGATCCATACTACTCTCTTTCCGAAACATCCATAGTAGGGTGGAACACCTTTTTGGAACAAAAACAAATCGAATACGAACTAGAAAACCCGAGACCTGAAACAGACGCCGAAACCGACACAAAACAAATGGCAACTAACACTGAAACCACCGATGCCCCTAGAGGAGACATCAAACCAGTCTCAGCACGAATTTTTACAGGAGATCGGACCGAAGCTAAATCATTCATCAACTGGTTTAGCGATTTCTTTGCAATAAACGCCCACAACTATGAAGGGAAACATGAAAAGAAAATCAGATACGTCCTCCAATGCCTAGGAAAGGAACTAGACGACTGGAAAGAAATAATCCGCGACCAACTAGATGAAAAAGACGGACTTACTTGGGAAAACTATGACACCTTCGTCAAACGATTCCTTGACGACTGGGGAGAAGTCAACACTGCAGTTAGGGCACTAAATGAGCTCACTAAATTACGAGTCGGAGGAGAGATCACTGTCCCGATCTACGTCCGAAAATTTAGAATGCTCATAGGATCCTCCGGACTAACCGGAATTACCGCCCAACTCCAGGCATTCGTCCGAGGCCTACCAACCACCATTGCTGCTAAGATCCTTGAAGGACAAGGCGACTTTAAGACCATCACAGACGCCTACAGAAAAGCGGAACAACTCAATGCAGCATGGGAAACGATGAAAGCATTAGGAAAAACCGATACAGGGCGTCGATTCAATAAAACAGGGGGACCTAAAACGATCCATGCCATACAAACCGGACGCCTTACTGATGGGCAGCGAGAAGAATATATGCGTTCTGGGAAATGTTTCAGATGCGGAACCATTGGTCACTTATCCCGAAACTGCCCAAAGAAAGATATTACCAGGAACCCGCCCCCTTCAGGACGATTCACCAGAACAATCACTGAGGATAACGATGCTAAGAAAATTCGCACTATGATTGCGGCGCTCAGCACAGAGAAACGAGAAACTCTCCTCACCGACCTGGAAACTGAGGGTTTTTAAAGCGGAGGAACCAGAAAGCGGTTGGAACCTCCAAGAACGATTATGGACAGTTAGCACTCGACTCTGTAATAGTAAGATCGAATAATAACCAACGACTCTCAATAACTGTCCAATCACCCGAATTACCCGCTGAGATATCTGCCCTCGTTGACTGCGGAGCAGAAGGAAACTTCATTGACGAAACTATAACAAGAAACATGAACAAGAAACCACTAATTCAACCAATACGAGTTAAGAACGCCGACGGAACAGTAAACTTAAATGGGATGATCACACATAAAGTCAAGATTCCCTACCACATCGGAAATCTACAAATCGAAACAAGCTTCCTAATCACTAAACTGGGAGATCAAAAACTTATACTCGGACTCCCCTGGTTAGAAAAACACAACCCAACGATAAACTGGAAGGAACGGACCCTTGAGCTCGATCAACACAAACCGACAAAGCAGATAGAAAGAAACCTGGATCAGGAAATCGACGAATACTGGATCAGGGTTAAAACTTCGGCATCACAAGCGCTAGAACATACACTACGCAAAGAGACCATAACGACGCTACCAGACGAGTACCAAGAATGGAAATCTACCTTCGAGAAAGCGCCTTCAGAACGATTCCCAGTCAGACGCACATGGGATCATGCAATCGATCTCAAAACCGGATTTACCCCAAAAGTCAGCAAGATCTACCCACTATCGATAAAAGAACAATCATCCCTCGACGAATGGATCACAGAACAGCTAGCTAAAGGATACATTAGACCATCCAAATCCCCACAAGCCTCGCCATTCTTCTTCGTCGCAAAAAAGGAAAGCAGAGCGCTCCGGCCATGTCAAGACTACCGATACCTGAACGAATGGACAATAAAGAATGCATACCCATTACCATTAATCTCTGATCTAATGACCAAACTATCCGGCGCTCAATATTTCACAAAACTAGACCTCCGATGGGGATACAACAACGTTCGAATAAAAGAAGGAGATGAATGGAAAGCAGCCTTCATAACGAACAAAGGACTATACGAACCAACCGTCATGTTCTTTGGCCTATGCAATTCCCCATCTACATTCCAGACAATGATGAACGAATACTTCCAAGACATGATCAACGAAGGATGGTTAATCATTTACATGGACGACATTCTTATATGTGGAACAACACCCAAAGACTTAGAAACCCGGACAAAACGCGTCCTAGAACGACTAAAAGAGAACGACTTATTCCTCAAACTCGAAAAATGCAAATTCTGCACGCAGGAAATTGAATTCCTCGGAATGATCATTAGACCTGGGGAGATAACAATGGACCCGATCAAACTAGCAGGAATAGCAGATTGGCCGACACCAGCAACAGTCAAGCAAGTACGATCCTTCCTAGGATTTGGAAATTTCTACCGACGATTCATTGGGAACTTCGCAACCCTCGCTCGACCACTTATTGATCTCACAAGAAAAGATGAAGCGTTCCTCTGGACACCAGAACGACAGGTGGCGTTTAACAACCTAAAAAAACGCTTTACAACAGCCCCTGTACTCCGAATGCCAGATGTCACCCGACCATTCATCCTACAAACCGATGCCTCAAATAAAGCAACAGGAGCGGTACTGAAACAAGCCGATGAAGCAGGACTCCTGCACCCTTGCGGCTTCATCTCACACGCCCTAACCACGACAGAGCAAAACTATCAGATTTACGACAGAGAACTACTGGCAATCGTCAAAGGACTTGCAGCATGGCGACACCTTCTTCACGGATCACCTCATACCACCATCGTTCATTGTGATCACAAGAATCTATCCTTTTATCGAACCCCACAACGCCTTACCCCCAGACAAGCCAGATGGTCCTCCTTCTTAAGCGAATTCGATCTCCGAATAGAGCACGTCCCTGGAACTAAGATGTTTGAAGCAGATGCCCTATCTCGACGACCAGACCACATTGGAACGGACGACATCCCAGAAGAAACCACGGTGTTACCACCTGAACGATTCATCAGGCTTATAGCAGACGACCTAGCAGAGAAGTTGCGCAAAGGCATGATTAAAGACGACTTTGGACAAATACTAGTCGAAGTAATTCAAAATCATCGAGCACCACCAATAAAATCAAAGCTGCAAGACTGGACATACGTTGACCACATCGTACATTACCAAGGAAAAACCTATGTACCCGATCAAGATGGATTGCGCACTCAACTCATTAAACTAACGCATGAATCACCTACATCTGGGCACCCCGGACGATTTAAAACTCTAGAATTACTCAAACAAAACTACTGGTGGCCCGGAATGAACAAGCATACCAGAGAATGGATCGAAGGATGCGCGCTCTGCCAGCAAATGAAAGTAAACACTCACCCCAACACCCCTGCCCTACAACCGATCAAATCTAATGCCACCCGACCCTTCCAGCAAGTCACAATTGACTTCATCACGGACTTGCCAATTGCCGACGGCTTCAACTCAATCATGGTCACGGTGGACCATGGACTTACAAAGGGGGTAACCTTTTCCCCTTGTCACAAAACGATCGACGCACTAGGAACCGCAGACCTATACATAAATGAAAACTTCAAACGATTTGGTTTACCGGATATCCTCATATCTGACAGAGGACCGCAGTTCGCATCTAAAGTATTCCGAGAAGTAGGAAAAGCGCTGGGAATAAACCATAGAATGAGCACAGCCTACCACCCCCAGACAGATGGCGAGACAGAACGAGTCAATCAAGAACTAGAAGTCTACCTCCGAATGTTCTGCACAAACGAACCACACAGATGGAAATCACTACTGCCAATTGCGGAATTCGCTCACAATAACCGACACCATGATACCATCAAAGCATCACCATTTCAGCTAATGTACGGAATAGACCCTGTCGCTATTCCCACAGCTGCATCCCCCATGACGACCCCAGCAGCTGAGAACCAACTACGAATGCTACAAAAGGCTAGAGAAGAAGCACTCGCTGCACATGAACTCGCTAGACAAATGGTAGCGCTCAGAACAAAAGACAAAAGTATCAAGTTCGAAAAAGGAGACAAAGTCTGGCTCGAAAATCGAAACCTCCGGATACCCTATGAGTCAAGGAAGCTAGCACCCAAAAGAGAAGGACCCTTCACGATTGAGCAAGTGCTAGGACCTGTCACCTACAAACTGAAACTCCCCAAACAATGGCGCATCCACCCTGTGTTTCATACTACATTGCTAACTCCATATAAAGAAACAACGGTCCACGGACCGAACTTCATGAAACCACCCCCTGATCTCATCAACGGACAAGAGGAGTTTGAAATAGAAGCGATCATCACACACAGAAAACGAGGAACCGGCTATCAATACCTAGTCAAATGGAAAGGGTATGGACCCGAACAAAAACTCATGGGAACCTGACACAAATCTGAAAAACGCTGCGGATATCCTTAGAGCATATAAGAACCGCCGAGACCTGCTATGAAAACCATGGTCCAGTATCGCAACAAACAGATCCTCAGACAGAATACTAGACATACCAAAAACATCGCTTCCCCTTACTCCCGATTCTCCCCCAGACAATCTATCCCAAAACTTAAACACCTAATCATCCAACTCCCTAATCGAACCCATCCTCACCAAGGACGACACGCAATAGGAACAGCCTTCATTGAAATACGCAAAATCCTGCTTTACCGAACAAAAGTACCGTCACTATACCCAGTATATAAGACACAGATCAGCCCCAACTCCCAGACACCAGCCAACGCCCTCAGCAGAGACCACCAGGTCAGGCAAGCGCGAAGAGCACTGGCCTTATGGATCATTGATCGAACAAGAGACCTGGAAGCGGCAGGAGTGACCTGCCTACGCCGAACAGAGGCACTATTCCCAGACAAAATCAGTTTCCCATCCGGTGGACCGCTGAACTTTAACTTACCCCCGCATTACCTATACATCCCACACAGAGGGATACCACCTCCGTATCCGAATCCACCGCCACCACCCTACTACTGCAACTTTGAATGGGAACCTGGATACCCAATGATCACGGGCATCATTCATCACACAGATCACGGAACGATTACACATCGAATCCCACCTAGACCACTACACGAACCATATTTGACTGAAAACCCTCCCACGCGACCTAATACTCCCAGACCAGAAGCATTGGCCGATCAACTCTTACGAAACATTCTCTCTATTGACGCAGACAACTCATTCTGGGACGTGGAATACTTCGATGAAGTCAACCTATAAAAGGACGAGATTCCCACTTCCTAGCCTTCCAACCAACGTTACAAACACAGAAAATGTTCTCGCTCATCGCCATCCTCGTCGCCCTCGTCTCCACTCTCTTCCCCTCTGTCCTCATCGGAGGGCTCGTTCTCGCCACCCTCCTCACGACCCTCGCCCTCGCCTATTCCTTTCCAGAAAAACTCCCCGAGTTTGACGTCTTCACACCGCCCCTCGAAATCTTCGTCGAAACCGAAACGACGATCTATGCCGACGATAACCTACACATTCACCCACCTGAACTCGTCGAAGAACCACTTATTGCAGAAGAAGTCATCCCTGCACCTATTCCCAGATCGAACCCCCTCGTCGCCGCCGCCTCTCTAGAAGCCTCGTACATCACCGCCAATCTCCGAGACCTCTCCGCCCCGCTTGGAGCCCTCATAGGACTCACCCTCACCACCGACCCCAATGCCATGACTTACGCCGAGCGAGACCTTGCGCTCCGTGAACTTCGTCAGCTAAAAGTCACCCTCGACTCCGTACGATGGCATGTAGATACAGCGCAAAAGGACGTCGAAAATATCGTCCACTGGTACGAATCGAGAGCAGACCATGCCTGGACAACTCAAGGTTGGCCTTAAGAAGTCGGTGACTTCTCGCATAGGGAGGGGGTAATGTTACGATTTCTTTCTCTTTCGCTTACCTGTTACAATAGCTTTTCTTCACTTCGTCGCTATGCACTGATACTTGTTTCATCTGCCTGGACCGCCCCTCATTTCACTTCCTTTTATACTTCGTCATTGTTCTCTAGGCAGTATATAAACCCCCGCATGTACCGTAGTACCTCAGTTCCAACTTAATCGAGTATTGTCCTTTACTGAACAACCCTCTCGCTCTCGTCCTCCCTATCGCTCGAGCTACCTTCGTCGCTGCCTAGCACGACGTCGAACAGCATTCTTGTCCAGTGACTGGGATTAGACCAAGACTCTAGTCGTCACTGTTGACTCGATAACGAACCAAGGGCATCGATCCTAACACTTTGAGGAAGTGGTCCATCCCAATAGAGCGGAGATGGTGTCATGGTTCGGTGAGAAGCCATTCCAGTGTCCTAGCGATTATAGCCCCAGGTGGCTTTGTGACAAGAAGGGGATCAAATCTGATTCCCCTGTGGCATTCCTCCTCTTCCTGCTCACGCTTCCATTTAGCATAGCAGGTCACCTGTATGTTTCCATTCATTGCATGCATCCATGCATTCCAGTCCTCATGACTCATGGTCATGCCCTTGTGCTCATACAATTCTTGTACGTGGTATGTGCACTGCAATCATTCTACAGCCACCTGATAGCATCGGATAGCTTTATCACCATTGTTGATTAACATAAGCCACTGGTTATATTTTGATGAGACCAGGGCTAACCAGATCGGGTTGGAGGTGTCGCCTTTGTATTGGACCTCCAATAACTCTATGAGGGTTTGATACTCCCTCTCTGCCTTCCGCATGGCGCGCTCTGCTCGCAAGACTGCATGAGTGGCCGCTCATTCCATAAGTAAAGCCTCCCAGGCTTCCTTCTGTTCTAACTCCTGTTCGGCTTCTCATTGCCTAAGGAGTTTCTGCGCCTGTGTGCATTCAAGTCGTCGTGACTCTTTCCGGTGTTTCCACCACAACCGAACATGGTTATCGTATCGGCGGATGACTGTATCACTGATGAATTCTCTAGGTCCTGTCTGGACTGTATCACTGATGGTGACCCAGCCCACGTCGAAGATGCACCCAATCTCAGAGAGTGTTGCCTGGGCATAAGGTAGGATGTATGTAAACAAGCACTGCATTGTGTCTCGTTGTTTGTTCTGCTGTAAAAAATCTTCAATCAAGTTTGGGCCTCCACTGACACTTGATCCATTCCTCTGGCAATAAATCCATGCCAGTCAATGATGTCCCTTGGGAAACAAGGGAGTTACTGTCTGATTGTTGTGGGAACCTGATGCTTCCAACTGTGTGTGCCTGGCAATTTGCCCTAGTGTCCTTGTGCCAAGTTATCAACCCCAAAACAAAATAGGGGTTGCTTGTACAGAGGGTATAAAGGGACTTTGGTTCAGCCTTGATACACACTAACAGCTGGTTTGTTTCGCTTGTTCCCTGAGCTCTTCCACAATTATGGTATATGTTACCCCAGGCGCTGATGAGCATCGTTCCGAGGTGATGGTGTATAGGTATCAAATGGACTAGTCTCAGCACTAGACGTTGGAAGCCTTACCCTCACTAGGATGATACGTGCCCTGACCCTGCCGCTTAGCAGCTGCACTCATCTGAGGTCTTCCGCGAGTCGTCCGTGCTAGCTATAAGCAACTCCGCCAACTCTGTGATTATCTGCTATAAGGCAAGCATAGTCCACGCCCAATGGCTAAGTTGTCCCCCACGTACACAGTCCAAAAACCATACTAGTTGGTCGTATGCCTCTGATAAAGCACACAGTTGACCAAGTCACATAAAACTATCAGCTGGCGCAACTTAGGTCACCAGAGAGGGGACTGTCATCATCAATACTATATCTGCATTAGGAAGGATCTACGATCCAAGGGTCACCCCTATGTGGCCACCAAGGGGTAAACCCATTAGCTGATGACCAACTATGGCAGACCAGTCAGGTCTGCGGAAAATAGAGAAACAGGGATGCATCAAGCCAGATGAATCCCAGAGTTGCCGCCAACAGCTATCAGCAATGTCTATTGCCAGTCTACAACTCTATTAGCATTCCGTGTTGGGCTGCAACATTGGTTCTGTTAAGACGCTGCCTTAATCACAACCGAAGGTTGGAGAAGAGAAAGATGTATAGAGTCCCTAGTAGTTGTGTAGGCAACACAAACTATCGTAAGGCTAAGGACTATGGCTCAGAGAGCCCTACTTATATACCTCTAGCCTCATGTCCTTTCCTATATATGGCTACTTACATAAGAAAAGAAAAGAAAAGAAAAGAAAAAGAAACTACGCTTCTGTGTTCTTAACATAACCCTCTCTTCAGGGATTCAGTTCCACGGAATCCTCGTTTATCTTTTTCAGCAATTCTTCGATCTCCTTTCCACTTTTTCCAATTTCGTTCCAGTTTTTCTAAGTATTCTTTCTCGAATTTTCCATCTTCCCATCCAAACAGAGTTTTGGGTACTTGTGGCTGTGTATAATTTTGATACCGTGTGAACGTTAAGTCGCTCATCCTTATTCTTCGAGGAGCACTTGGATGGAGGCGGTGGAATTCGTCGATACTCCGGTCGGCATTGTGACAATTCGTCGCCGGTTCCCATGTGGAATCTTCTACCGGGTAATTCTTCCATTTCACTAAATATTCCAACCGTCCTTTTCCTCGTTTATTGATACAACTATCTAGTATTTTTTCCACTTCATAATCGCTGGTCTCGTCCTCCTTCTCCTGTTTGTTTTTGCGATCGGATTCGCGGCGTTTCTGTTGTGGAAAAGTAGGTTCCTTATACGGTTTTAATAATGTTTCATTAAAAACATTGTACACCTTCCAGCTCGCAGGGATTAAGAGTCGATATGATGACGCTCCTACTTTTTCGATGACTTTGTAGGGTCCAATAAATCGTTCTCCTAATTTCTTTGTTGGTCGAACGGATGGAATGTTTTCGGCATTTAGATACACTAGATCTCCTTTTTTGTATTCCATAGACTCCCGTTTCTTTTTATCGTATTGAGCCTTCATGGAGTCTTGTGCCTTTTTAAGTGATTTCTGTGCCTTTTCCCATACTTCTTTTTGTTCTTCCATGAACTGTCCTACGGCTTCTACCCTTGGTTTGGATGGTTGATCCACTGTTCCTTTATTTGGGTTATATCCATAATTCATCATAAAAGGCGAATATCCCGTTGCTGAGTGTTGTCTATCATTATAGCAGAATTGGGTTACTGCTAGCCAATCACTCCAGTTGTCTTGCTTTTCGTTTACGAACGTGGATAATAATATCTCGACTTCCTGATTTGCTCTTTCGGATTGTCCATCAGTTTGGGGATGGAATGCAGTGGAGGGATTTCCTTTAATTCCCATTAATTCGAAGAATTCCTTCATGAATCTTGAAACGAATTGTGGTCCTCTGTCACTTATTACTTTTTTGGGATCCCGTGTTCCCTGAACACATGATCTCTAAATAGTACAGCTACTCCTTTTGACGTGAGAGTGGTGTTTGTGGGAATAAAATACGCTTTCTTGGTGAATTTGTCAATAACCGTCAAGATCGCATTGTACCCTTTTGATTCCGGTAAGGGTCCGATTATATCCAATGCGATATCTTCCCATGGTTGTTTCAGTATTGCATGAGGAGTTAAAGGTGCTGCTCTTTTTTGTCTGTCCGGTTTTACTGTTTGACAAGTTCGGCATCCCTTGATGTACTTTTCTATATCCTCTCTCATGTTCGGCCACCAATAATCTCTGGTAATGAGTTCTAGGGTCTTTGCTATTCCTGGATGTCCCCATCTGTGATGTAATGATATTGCTTCTTCCCTTAATTTCATTACTGCTGGAATATATATTCTTCCTTTCCAGGTTACTTGGTTTGTTCCTTTATCAAACTCAAACCCTTCTTCATTATTTTCAATTCCTTTTCGCACTTGTGTATCCCATTGTCTTCGGTTGGTCTTTTTTATCCCGTTAACCAATGTGACCCACTCTCCTGTCCAGTCATCTAATCTTACAAATAGTTCTTCCTTGAGTAATAGTACATCCTCGTTATCCTTTTCTCCTTTATCATAATCGGCCCTTCGCGATAGTAAATCTGCTTTGGAATTGGATTTTCCGGATCGATGTTTTATAACGAAATTATATTCTTGAAGGTCTATCACCCATCGAGCTTGTCTTCTATTCAGGTTCTGTGGTTTCCTGAAGTATGTGAGATTTTGATGATCTGTTAAAATCTCTATTGTCTCTTTTGCTCCTTTTAGATATTGTGACCATTCATACAAGGAATGCATTATTGCTAGCATTTCTTTATCATAAATTTCGTAATTCCGTTCTGCTGCATTTAGGGCTTTTGAAATGAATGCCACTGGTCTCCAGATTCCCTCTTGTTGTTGAGAAAGAATTGAACCCATAGCAAAGTCCGATGCATCTGTTTCAATTCGGAATTGTCCATTTTCATTTGGTATCGCCAAGACCGCTTCCTCTGCTATCCTTTCTTTTATCTTAATCATAGCTTCGCTCTGCGACTTTCCCCATTCCCATTCCTTTTTTCCCGTCAACTCTGTTAACGGTTTTGCTTCTTTGGCAAATCCTTTTACAAATCGTCGATAGAAGTTTACGAACCCCAGAAATTGTTGTACTTCTCGTTTACACTTTGGTTCCGGCCATTCTTTAATTGCTTTTACTTTGGCTGGATCCATCTTTATTGAGTCTTTGGTGATGATTACTCCTAAAAACTCGATTTCCTCCTTATCGAAATAACATTTTTCTGGTTTTAATGACAATTTGTTCTGTTCGAGTTTTGCCAATATTCGATTTACATGTTCAACATGTTGTTTTTTATTTTCTGAGAATACTAGAATGTCGTCCATGTAGATTACTACCCATCCCTCAGCGAGTTCCTCCCGGAACAAATCATTCATCATAGTTTGAAAAGTGGCAGGTGAATTTGTTAATCCAAAAAACATGACTAATGGTTCAAATAGTCCTCTGTTCGTTCGGAATGCTGCTTTCCATTCATCACCTTCCTTAATGCGAATGTTATTATATCCCCATCTTATGTCCATTTTTGAGAATATATTTGCATGGCTGAGTTTATCTATTAGTTCAGAGATTAAGGGTAATGGATATCGATTTTTTATGGTCATTTCATTAAGTTTTCGATAATCCTGTACTGGGCGTAGTGATCCATCTTTTTTCTTGACAAAGAAGAATGGTGAAGCCGTTGGTGATTTGCTTGGCTTTATTCTTCCTGTATCCAGATTTTCTTTCAAGAAATCTTCCAACGCCTGTTGTTCATCTCTGCTTAACGGATAGATTTTGCAATCTAATGGTTTTGACCCTGGAATTAATTCAATGGCATGATCCCACGGTCTTCGTGGTGGTAGTTCATCAAATGTAGTTTTTTCAAAGACTTTTCGATATCCCAAATAGTGTTCTGGGACTATATCTTCTACTTTTCTCTTTTTTACATTTGCTGAAGCTATCTCTGTGGCTTTAGACTGGTATGCTCTTGTTTTTAATTCTTCCGGTCCTATATAAACTGCTAGTAGTCTTTCTCCTTGTTCCCACTGGACTCTGTCCATTTCATCTTCTGGTTCTAGGCTTTCAGAGCTCTTCCAACAAGTGCCTGGACATCGAGAAAATCTTATTTTCTGATTTCTCCAATCTATCTCAGGATTATGGTATTTCAGCCAGTCATGTCCTAAGAACATATCTGTTTTTCCTAAGGCTGAAATTCCAAATTCTAAAGATTCAAAGTGATCGCCTATTTGTACTTTTAGTTCGATCATTTCTTCTAGTTGTCCTGCTATATTGTTGGTTCCATCTGCATTAAATACTGGTATTGGTCTTGGTAACTTCCTAGTATTCAGTCGATGTCGCTCCACCCATTCTTTGTTTATGCATGAACCAGTGCATCCTGAATCAATCAGAGCTTTAACTTTGAATCGTTCAACTGAGTCTGTAGTTGCTGTTATTACGTCCACATCCATCTGATGTTTTCCTGTTGTTCGTACAAATCTTGGTTTATGTTTCAGATGGTTTAAATACCATAGCGCATTTGTTTCCGTCATTTCATTTAGGTCTTTAATCAGCTGTTCATTTATTTCATCTATTCGATCCTTTTTTACCCAAGATCGAAGATCCCTTATAGCTGTCTCCATGGGTTGTTCCCAAATCCGTCTTATTACCCATGGAGTAGACCATGTTTTGAATTTCGGCTTTGTTGCACTTATGGGTGCATTCCTCAAACAATTTTGCATAGAACGAAATTCATATAATAATTCTGGTATATTTATACATGAATCATCGTACTGTACAGTGTCCGTGACTCGTGAGGGGGAATGCTTCCTCATGAGTCGTTCTGAAAACCCAATGCTCCCACCATCTCTTTTTTCTCTTCATCCGTCATTTCTTCCGCAAACTCCTTTACAGTTGACCAGGTCCTAACGACCTGTTTCCCCTTGTCTTTCTTTGGTGCTTGGCAATCTCGTGCGATGTGGCCCTTTCTACCACAGTTGTAACACTCCACTACTCGTCTTTGTCTATCGACATCCATAGCGTTTGGATCTTTCTTTGGGGCTCTGCATACATTTGCTGTGTGTCCCGGTTTTCCACAGTTGAAACATGTAATAGGAGTGCGTCCTCCTGTTGATGTGGAAGCCGTTGCATTTGTATTTTGAACCGGGCGATTTTGTTGTGGTCGGTTTGTAGTTGTTGGGCGACTTTGGGGGTAAATCTGTTGTGCGTCCCTCCAACTTCTTTCTACTTGTATTGCCCTATCAAACCAACATTGTAGATCGCCATCCTGTGATCCATCTGCCATTCTTTGTCCATTGAGAACTTGTAGTTCAACAAGTCTTCTTCCGAGTGGTGGGTGTAATCCTGCACGGAATTGTGTTACCAGTGCAATCTCGTTGTATTGGGTGAGGGATGCTATGCTTCTGAAATTAACTACGTAGTCCTCTGCTTTCAGACTTCCCTGCTTCATTGATTGGATGGTTCGACATGCCTGATCCCTTGTTTCGGTAGTCAGGAAATATTCTTTCATTTTTTCTACCATGTCGTTAAAGCTTATGAATGGGAATTTGTGGGTGAGGGGTGTAATCATCCATCCTTGTCCGTCCGCAGTCCTTATTCCCTCATTCCATTGTTGTCGAGTGTATTGTGGCACTGGAGTTCCGTCTGCACCTATCATTTCTTCTCTTCTATGTGCCTCTATTCCTGCTGCTTCAATTTCGGCTGTTTTTGCCGCTGCCCAGTTTCCTGCTCGGTTACCTTGACCTTTTCGAACCCTTTGTAGTACCATCTGGATCATGACGTTGTTGTTAGAGACCCCAACTATGGCGAAGTAAGAGGCCATTTGCCTCAACCAAGCTGCTATCTCCTTTGGGTCTCCTTCATAGTAATCCGGCATGTCCATTCGGATTGTAGGATGTGGTTCTCTAGGAGGATGTATTGCCGCATCAATGGCTTGTATTGCTTGAGCCAAATTGGTTCCTTGGGCGATTCTTTCATTTGTTTGAGCTGGTGTAGCTGCTCCCCAAGTTGCCAAATATTCGTGCGCAAACACCGTTATCCCTACTGTTATGAGACCGATGCATCCTTGTACTACTGCTTGAGTTATTTCGAAACCGACTGAGAAATGTCTAGTTACGGAGTCGTCTCCTCCGTAATATTCCAAGATATCTGCCGCTTTTGGTAGTGCATTATCTTCGTCTTTTTTATGCGTGACATGATAGCGGCATGTTTTGGAATTCATTTTTACCTTGAATCCCAAAACCGTATTTCTCATGTCGGGTTCATACTGGGCAATAGTATGCCAAGAAGGGTTCTCTGGCCATGCATAGCAGTTCCAGTACTGTCGCTTGAAAAGTGACAAATAGCACCACCCATTATCACTTGGAGTATGGTTGCCATGTCCGGGAGGAGGTAAAGAAACTTTTCGGTATTCTTGAACTAATCGATTCCATCGTTGAATGTTTATTTTTTGAGTTAGTTCAATACCATTGATGTCCTCCACCCAGTCCTCTGCTCGAGTACCTAATCCATGAAACCAGTAATATTGTGGCTGTTCCGATTTAATGACTCCTTGTCGTTTTGTTCCCACCTTTGCGACTTGTGCATATGTCCTTGGAATAAGGACTATGTCGCTTCCCACACGAAGGTGTTCTTCTTTATGGAGTCGTAAATCAGCTATGAAGTTCCTAATTCCCGCTGCTGACCAAAGTTTTGCAAACTTATGTCCCTGCGCATGTTGAATGGACACGTCCTTAATGTGGATTTGTTCATCTATGAACATCTCCATGGTGTACATTCCATCTTTTCTTAACGCTTCAGGAAACATGTTGCATACTCGTCTTAACTGATCAGCCGTAGGGTTTTTTGGAAGTTCCTTCCATATCCAAGACCTATGTTCCGTCTTGATCATGGCTAACCAACAATAGCCGTGATCATGTTCTGTAGGAACTGGAATAACCTTTTCGACAGGTTCTTGGATTACTATTCCGACAGCCGGTTTCAAACTTTCAACTGGTTTCCACGCTGTGACTTTAGGCGTGGGCTTTGTGACAACAGGCGCCTTTGCTTCTTCTTTAGGAAGTGGCGGCATAAACGAAGCAAGGGAGGGTTGCGCCCTTGGCATATACATTAGCTGTATTTTTGTTTCTTCATCGACTTCTTGTAAGTCGAGCTCCTCGATATCGTCCTCACAATCGGATTCATAGGCATAAGCGGTAACCCCGATAGATTCCTCTCTATCATTGTTACAATTACAAAATTTTTCTACTCGGTTGCAGTCGATGCAAAACCGAGTAGGAACTCCTAGACATCCTGTCTTTTTTACTATTACTTGTCCATTGCACTGAGTACAGTGCCTACTAGAGACCGTCCCGGGACGAGCGCCCTTCTTGTCGCGGCCTTTTCCTCCCAACCGAATGTGTTCCCAGAGTTCTGGGTCCGAGTTCTGAAGCTGCTCGAGGTGTTTCCATGTGTACACCTCTTCTCTGCGGCGAATAGCGGCATTCTCGACAACGTGGAACATGTCGTTCCTGATGTTGTCTTGAAGCGCAAAGCGGTACTTCTCGTTTCGCAGCTCGGGTTCCCAGTCCAGAACCTCCTTCACCGTGGGCCATGCAGGCCAGACATATTCATTATAGTACTCTTCCTTGAAGAGCACCATGTAGCAGTAGCCGTTTTTCCTATACGGCTTATTTCCCATAACCGGCATCCCGATTGGACCCGGTAACTTGGCGCGCCCTGTCGCCGCCTTCTGCCATGTCCGCACTTGATTGCGGCTTTCCCCGACATCTTTTAGGAACAGATCAAGGCTCATATTGAGCCTGAGATCGAGCATCTCCCAGATCCCTTGCGTTGGATCTTCGGGAGTAGAAGCACGAGCCTTCCTCGTTGGCTTTGTGGTGAGGTAAGGATCGTACCAGATTGCCGACCTTTTTTCTGTTTGAACCTGTTCCCGATGAAATCGGGCATATGCGGTGGCTCTGATGTTGCCATTTTCCGCGTGCTTGATTCGATTCCGCTCTTCCGTGGACAAAATGAGACCCCGGTGTCTCAACAAAGGTAACTCCGGGCCGCCGCCGAACTGCTGTAGCAACATGAGGTTGCTCTGTGCTCCGAGGAGCGCCTCTCGTACCGGTGTGCCGGTACCGAATGTCAGGAGGCATTTGAGCAATGCCTCAAACGCCGCGTCCTCTTCGCGCATCTCGCGCTCGATCTGGCGTTGTCTGTGGATCTTCTCCACCTTCTCATGTTGCAAGGCCTTCCAGGCCTCCTCCTGCTCCCTGATGGAAGCTTGTTCGACTTTCCACGCCTCGATGCGTGCTCGCCGCTCCTGCTGCCGCCGCTCTTTGATCAAGCACCAATATGTCTTGACGTGTGCATCGTGTTGCACACGCCTAATGGGCGCGGTGATGATGGTGGTGGTGGCCTTTTTAATTTCCGCAGCCACGGCGACAACTTTCTTAGTGATGGCACGTCCGCGTGCCCATCCGATCTCAAATGTGGAGGCGATCTCGTCCAAAGACATCCCCGCATGGGGTAAAACGTATTTGAAAGTCAGATCCATCGGGACCTGGCTTTATGGAACCTAAAAACTTCTTCAATCTATTTCCGGCCCTCCACGGACAATAGATCTCTTCGTGCGGCTGTTCCGCGAATTCCAATGACGTTCCTCAGTTGAGGAAGATGCTGACGTTGCCTGAGAAGGAACTGAGTCGACCTAGATAGAGTGCCCGGCAATTCACTCGGGTGTCCTTGTGCCTAGTTATCTGTGCGCAGCTTAATTCGCACAGCTAGTACAGAGGGTATCCCAAGATTTAAATCTCCGCCTTGATACACTCAAATCTAGATTGTCTTCGCTCGTTCCTGAGCTTTTCCGATTCTTTCGGTGTCAAGTGCCCGGGTGTGCCTGCCTGCAACTACCACCGGCGCGCAATGACTCTCGTCCGAGAGAACTGTGTCGTCTAGCCCACTTGAGGGAGACCTCTATTCAGAGGGGCTATTAAGAGAGTCAGACGTGCGGATGCAACGCCTGAGACAACGGTTTCTTGATGAGAATAAGATGCACCAACGCTCTCGACGAGTGCGATGGTGGTGAGAGAGGTAAAGGTGTCTAACCCTAATGTAGGGCTTCGACGAGAGTAAGACGATACGTTAACACGTGTAACGACGAGCAAGGGGATTGCTGCGTCGTGTTACAATGCCAACGGTCGGTTGTATAAGCCTTACGATTATGTTAAGACGCTGCCTTAATCACAACCGAAGGTTGGAGAAGAGAAAGATGTATAGAGTCCCTAGTAGTTGTGTAGGCAACACAAACTATCGTAAGGCTAAGGACTATGGCTCAGAGAGCCCTACTTATATACCTCTAGCCTCATGTCCTTTCCTATATATGGCTACTTACATAAGAAAAGAAAAGAAAAGAAAAGAAAAAGAAACTACGCTTCTGTGTTCTTAACAGGTTCCCACCATGGCACTCCTATACTACCATCGTGTCCCTCAGATAGCCCCATTGCGGGAAGACTTTCAAGATGGATTTGGATATATGGTTGCAAGGTGAAAATTTACAGAGTTACTTTGTTATTAGTAAGGTAGAAAAACGTATATAAGCTCCTGTACAACAGATAGAAAATAAGATATAGTACCCCCAGTTCCCTTTGAGTCTTAGCTTCTGGTCACATCCTCTTAAGTCTCAGTTGCGTTCTCTGTCTCAATATACTCCACGTCTTGCACTCTTGTTGCTATGCACCCGTGCATCATATATAATGTTATTATCTGTGAACTCTGCAGGTCTGCACATTGTAGCATTGTCATCAAGCGCGCCAGAGTTGATGGGACTTCTTCAACGATCTCACACCTTCCCATTCCTCCCTATTTTCAATAGTGGAGTGAACTCATCAAATTGGCTGCCCCAGTGAGGCTTTGAAAGAATTACGCCGTCAACACCACCCAAGTTGCCCCAGGACCAGCAATTCCCCGGCCACTATGCGCCATCTCCGTCATCCACCCACGTCTTTGCCAATTGGTACAACTCATTAAAACAAAGAGCTGAGAATGTGCAGAAACTCCTGCAGCAAGATCCCAGCGAAGTGCTCAGTGAAATCTTCAAAGGTACCAACACGTTCCAACGTCAATCCCGCAGACGACTAGGCCTCACCCTGGAATTCCAAGCAATCGACAACATCAACAGAGCCTTCTGACAGCCCGCAACATCCTCTTGAAGCCCACTCAACCCCGATCAATCCAAGTCATTCCATTCCTTCAACATTTCCGCCAGCCCCCCACTAGCAAACCCGCTAGAGCAGCACCATTCCGAGGAATCAAGCCCACTCAGCTCGTTGCTACCAAGAACTTTGCCAAGCCCACCTCCAGTTTCCTCAAGTAGCTCCAGTTCCAATTCTTCAACCTCCAATTCCAATGACCTAATTCCGCCTCAAACAGGCAAAATGGCCGACCACGCCCAGAAAACCAAGCCCATGCCCGCCCGCTATGCCTCTGCCACACCCCGCTTCGATTCAAGTCAACCCTGCTGCCTGCTGTGCTACTTCAACGAACTGGAACTCTTATTTAGCAAAGCTGGCATCACCTCCACGCAGCAGAAAAAGGTATATGCGCTGCGCTACCTCCACGATATGGAGTATGATCTATGGGGAGGAGTAGACACTTTTGACGCAGCCTCAACATATGAGGCTTTCAAGGCATCAGTAACTGCACTATATACCAGAGTGATAAATGAGCACGAACACATGCAGGTGGATTTGGACCGCTTAATTGAAGAAATGCTCTGGCTTGGGATCCAGACTGCAGAGGACTTGTGCAGCTATTACCAGCGATTCCTGGTAATTACGAAATACCTGATCAAAAACGGATGGCTCTCAACATGCCAGCAAAGTGAATACTTCTTCAAAGGGTTCCAGGTCCACGTTGGCACGGAAATGTACCGATACATGTGCAGCCAGTACCCAAACGTACACTGCAACGACCCCTACTCCCTCGAGCAAACATTAGCAGCTGCGCAAGAAGTCATTCAGGGTGCATCATTCGACAATAAGCTAATCAACAAGCCCACCATGCCCCATATCACCAGGCCAGAGGACCCCGCCGCCTACCCTGCCAACCCCGCATCAACCCTGTCTGCCAAACTTGAGCCAGTAGCAATGCCTGGTGTGACGACTGAGGATATGTTCAGTCTCATGGAGAAGATGGTGCAGAGTTCATTACAAATGCAAATGATGCTGCAATCCCTCATGCAGTTGCTTGCAACAAATCAGATGTGTGTGCCAGCCCTGTGGAATTGGTCACAAACAACACCAGCTACTGGTTCCAATGCAGTCCTGTTAGGCACTAGCTCCAGTACATGACCAGCCATCCCAGGCTGCATGTTCTGCGGCAACTTGGCACATTTCATCGGCCGATGCCCAGAGGTTGAAGGTTATCTCATGGACGGCAAGATTACAAGGAACTTCAAGGGACAAATAGTGTTGCCAACTGGCAACTATGTCTCCAGATACCTACCCGGAAACAACATGAAGGAGCATGTTGATGAGTACCACTGACAGGTTAACGCACAATCAAACCAGCAATCTGGAATTCACCCTGCCATGTTCTACTCGCCCTGCGACAACCACCAAGGGCTGACAGCTTCAAGTACCACACCAGTATTAAGTTATGAGCCAGCAGCAAACCCCACGGATGACGTCAACAAGGAAATTGAGCGAGTACAAAAGGCCCTTATAGCATTACAGGCAGCAAAAAGGAACAAGGTAGTATTCGACGGAGTCGAGATCCCGCTACATGCAAAAGGAAAAGAACCGCAACTGGCAGCACCACCAGCAACAGCAGCGCCGCCACCTGAAGAAATCACCTCGCCAGGAGTTGCCAAAGCCCACGACCAGCCGCCCATGCACCCATTTGCTAATGCCTGGGACGCCAACTACCAGCTGCCAACTGACCAGCCATTTAGGGCGTCAACAAAGCACAAGGACCCGTCATACACCACTACAGCCCCCGCGCAAAACCCACAGGCCATCAAGCAAATTTTTAAACATGTCCTCATGAGCCCAGCTGCGAATCTTAGCTTCGAGGAGCTTTTAGCAGCCTTGCCCAACGTCCGCCACAAGATGCACGAGTTTTTGACTCCACATCGTGTCCCAGTCACCAACACCACCAACCCTGCTACCAACCCTGCCAACCCCACAGACACATGCAATGTCTTTGTTCTGCCGGACATAGCAGAAGTGTACTATGCGGCAGACCCCCATCACAAGGCAAGGTTCAAGGTTGGCAAGGAGTCCCATGCACTGTGTTGCATACAGGCTAGAGTGGACAACCGCGCCATTGTTGATTGTGTCGTGGACCCTGGCTGCTCAATAATATGTATGTCCAACGCCATCAGCCACCAGCTAGGGATCATGTACAACCCTGCCATCAAAATCAACATGGAAGCAGCCAACGGAGAAGTCGACACATCGCTTGGCTTGGCCAAAGATGTACCATTCAAAGTGGGCAATATTGAGCTGTATTTCCAAGTCCACATCATCCACTCCCCTGCCTATGACATCCTTCTCAGCCACCCCTTCGACGTACTAGCACAGTTAGTAGTCAAAAACTACCAGAACGAAGAGCAGATGATCACCATCCATGATCCAAACAGTGATGCTGTCATCACAATCCCAACTATACCCCACAGGCCACCCCATTTTGTCAAAATGCATGAGGAGAAGGAGGGTTTTCAAGTGGCCTCGAGGAAATGATTGAGAATCACAGAGAGGTAGCCTGTATCATCACAATGGACTCAGCTCAGCACCCGATAGAGATAGAAGCATATACCCCTGTCCCATCAATACAGCGCCGCTCCAATGTACATAGCCATAGCACCAATACAACTCTTGCTCACTTGTACCTCGGAGCCATGCTAAGTCTTAATGAACTCAACACGACCAAATGCGATCCAATAACCCGCGCTTTCCTTCATGAAACAATATGCTGCCCTAGCAAGTCCGACTCTGCGGAACCATCCTGCCCCAAGTCCCACAACCCTCACCATGATAACATTTCTCCAGTGTTTTTATCCCCGCAAAAGAAAAAGTATAAACCAGTCAATAAGAAAATCAAGCCCGTCATCAGCCAGTTACTGCAAGAATTTAGAATTGTTCAAGACATCAAAGGCAACCTGCTAGCCAGCCTACTGGAACTCAGCCCAAACCCACCGGACTTCGTGCCCATTGGAAGGTATATGCAGGAACATATGGAAAGCCTAGACCAAGAACATGACAAGGACTTCCTGTGGCCCGAGGAGCGGAAGTTAATGCACCATTTTATGACCAAGCACCACCAAGTGTTCGCCTGGGATGACAGCGAATGCAGACAATTCAAAACCGAGTATTTCCTGCCTATTGACATTCCAACAGTTCTGCATACACCATGGGTACAATGCAATATCCCAATTCCACCAGGACTATACGACCAAATCTGCGAGATCATCTGTACCAAGATTGACACCAGTGTTTACAAGCCATCCAACTCCTCATACCGATCCCGCTGGTTTTGCGTACTGAAGAAAAATGGCAAGTTGCATCTAGTACACTCACTTGAGCCCCTCAATGCCATCACCATCTGCCACTCTGGTGTCACGCCTATTCCAGAACACATCGTGGAGAATTTCACTGGTAGGGCTTGCGGCGCAATGCTAGATCTCTATGTCGGATATGATGAGCGCCCACTGGCAGAAGGTTCCTGCGACCTGACAACATTCCAGATGCCCTTTGGGGCCATGTGCCTGACAACACTGCCTATGGGTTGGACTAACTCCATCCCTATTTTCCATGACGACATTACATCCATCCTGCAGCCCGAGATCCCAGATCTCACCATTCCATACATAGACAATGTCCCAGTAAAAGGCCCACCAACACGCTACCAACAACCCAACAGAACTTACAAGACTATCCCTGCTAATCCTGGAATTCGATGTTTCATATGGGAACACTTCCAGGGGCTGAACTGCATCATTCAATGCATGAAGTACGCTGGCAGAACATTCTCAGGGAATAAGCTTGTCCTTTGTGCACCAGACATCATGGTAGTCGGTCACTTATGCACATACAAAGGCCGCAAGCCTGAGAAGGACTTAGTAGCCACCATCACTAACTGGGGACCATGCAAGTCGCTGTCAGAAGTCCGCACTTTCCTTGGAACCATCGGAGTTGGACAGATATTTATCAAGAACTTTGCCAAGTGCACACATCCACTAGTAGCATTAACCAGGAAAGCCACGCCATTTGCATTCAGCCCTGTGGAAGTAGCGGCTCAAGAGGACCTCAAAAAGGCACTCGTCACATCACCAGCCCTACACCCAATCAACTACAAATCCGACGCTCCCATGATTTTATCCATTGACACCTCCTACATCATGGTTGGCTTTTTCTTGTGTCAGTGTGACCCTGACAGGCCCTCAGTCCAATACTACAACCGTTTTGGATCAGTTACGCTTAACGAATGTGAAGCCTGCTTCTCGCAGCCAAAACTCGAAATTTACGGGCTCTATCATGCCCTTAAAGCATTGAAATTGTATCTTATTGGGGTACAGAATCTTATTGTCGAAGTGGATGCCCGTTACATCAAGGACATGCTCAAAAACCCGGATATCGCACCCTTGGCTTCCATCAACCACTGGATACTCTCTATTCTCACCTTCCACTTCAAGCTGGTTCATGTTCCCGGAAAACTGCACACCCCCAACAGATTATCAAGATGCCCGCAACAGCCACTTGATGAGCCACCAAGCAGAGACAAGGATGAGGAGTTTGACAACTGGATCGATAATTTGTATGGGTTCATGCATCAGATTAACGAGGTTTCTAGAGACTGCACATCAAACTTGCTCTGTGGACGAGAAAAGATCAACCCTGACCTTCAGAAGACCCTCCCACACTATGAAACTGACAGGGAACACCGCAATTGTTGCCCAGCTGCCACCCCCACCCCCAACCCAGCCCCACCCAACTCCAGCAACCCTGTGCTACTTCCCACTGAAGAGATAATAGACAGGACGTACGAAGAGGTTTTCCCATGGCACGTCAACACCTCCAGAAAAGATGAGGCATGACTTTTACTGGTAAAGCAATTCTTAACAGAGTTGGAGAGACCCACGGAGGTACCGGATGAGGAGTGGCCTAGTTTCACACAGTATTGTGTCAAGTTTTTCATCCACACTGAACGATTATGGTATAGGGACAAGGATGGAGCCCATAAGGTGGTAGTAGAAACACAGAAATGACTTGGTGTGCTATTCGACTGTCACGACAGCTTAGGACATCAAGGGTATTACACCACTCGAGCGGTGATCATGGAACGGTTCTGGTGGCCCCAGATGCAGGACAACATCAAATGGTACATCAAGTCCTGCCACGCCTGTCAAGAGCAACAATTACAGCAGTTCCGCATCCCGCCTGTTAGGATCGATGCCCTTGGTTCGTTATCGAGTCAACAATGACGACTAGAGTCTCGGTCTAATCCCAGTCACTGGACAAGAATGCTGTTCGACGTCGTGCTAGGCAGTGACAAAGGTAGCTCGAGCGATAGAGAGGACGAGAGTGAGGGGGTTGTTCAGTAAAGGACAATACTCAATTAAGTTGGAACTGAAGTACTACGGTACATGTGGGGGGTTTATATACTGCCTAGAGAACAATGAAGAAGTATAAAAGGAAGTGAAACGGGGGGCAGTCCAGGTAGATGAAACAAGTATCAAAGTGTAGCGACGAAGTGAAGAAAGGTTATTGTAGCAAGTAAACGTAAGAAAGAAAAGTTGTAACATTACCCCCTCCCTATGCGAGAAGTCACCGACTTCTTTACGGCCAGCCTTGAGTTGTCCAGGCATGATCTGCTCTAGACTCATACCAGTGGACGATGTTTTCGACATCCTTTTGCGCTGTGTCAATGTGCCATCGTATGGAGTTGAGGGTGACTTTCAGTTGATGAAGTTCGCGGAGCGCAAGATCTCGTTCGGCGTAGGTCATGGCGTTGGGGTCGGTAGTGAGGGTGAGTCCTACGAGGGCTCCAAGTGGGGCAGAGAGGTCTCGGAGGTTGGCTGTAATGTACGAGGCTTCTAGAGAGGCAGCGGCGACAAGGGGGTTCGATCTGGGGATAGGTGCAGGGATGACTTCTTCTGCGATAGGTGGTTCCTTGGCAAGTTCAGGCGGGTGAATGTGCAGATCATTGTCGGTATGGGTCATCGTTTCGGCCCCGACGAAGATTTCGAGGGATGGCATGAAGACGTCAAGCTCAGGGATTTTTTCGGGAAAAGAATAGGTGAGGGTGAGGGTAGCGAGGAGGGTGGCAAGGACGAGTCCTCCAATGAGGACAGAGGGGACGAGAGTAGAGACGAGGGCGACGAGGATGGCGATGAGTGAGAACATCTTTGTGTTTGTGACGTTGGTTGGAAGGCTAGGAAGTGGGAATCTCGTTCTTTTATAGGTTGACTTCGTCAAAGTATTCCACATCCCAGAATGAATCGTCTGCGTCAATAGAGAAGATGTTTCGTAAGAGTTGATCGGCCAATGCTTCTGGTCTGGGAGTATTAGGTCGCGTGGGAGGTCTTTCAGCCAAATATGGTTTGTGTAATGGTCTAGGCGGAATTCGATGTGTAATCGTCCCCTGGTTAGTGTGATGAATGATGCCTGTGATCATTGGGTGTCCAGGTTCCCATTCAAAGTCGCGGTAGTGGGGCGGTGGCGGTGGATTCGGGTATGGAGGTGGTATCCCTCCGTGTGGGATGTATAGGTAGTGTGGGGGTAGGTTAAAGTTCAGCGGTCCGCTGGATGGGAAATCGATTTTGTCTGGGAATAGTGCCTCTGTCCGGCATAGGCAGGTCACTCCCACCGCTTCCAGGTCTCTTGTTCGGTCAATGATCCATAAGGTCAGTGCCCTTCGCGCTTCTCTGACATGGCAATTTCTGCTGATGGCATCGGTTGGTGTCTGGGAGTCGGAGCTGATCCGTGCCTTATATACTGGGTGTAGTGACAGTACTTTTGTTCGGTAGAGCAGGATTTTGCGTAGTTCAATGAAGGCTGTTCCTATTGTGCGTCGTCCTTGGTGAGGATGGGTTCGATCAGGGAGTTGAATGATTAAGTGTCTAAGTTTTGGAATAGATTGTCTGGGAGAGAATCGGGAGTAGGGGGAAGCGATGTTTTTGGTATGTCTAGTATTCTGTCTGAGGATCTGTTTGTTGCGATACTGGACCATGGTTTTCATAGTAGGTCTCAACGTTTTTTATATGCTTTAAGGATGTCCGCAGCATTTTTTAGATTCGTTTCAGGTTCCCATGAGTTTTCGTTCGGTCCGTACCCTTTCCATTTGACTAGGTATTGATAGCCGGTTCCTCGTTTTCTGTGTGTGATGATTGCTTCTATTTCAAACTCTTCTTGTCCATTGACGAGATCAGGGGGTGGTTTCACGAAGTTTGGTCCATGTGCCATTGTTTCCTTATATGGAGTTAGCAATGTAGTGTGAAACACAGGGTGGATGCGCCATTGTTTGGGGAGTTTCAATTTGTAGGTGACAGGTCCTAGTACTTGCTCGATCATGAAGGGTCCTTCTCTTTTGGGCGCTAGCTTCCTTGACTCATAGGGTATTCGGAGGTTTCGGTTTTCGAGCCAGACTTTGTCTCCTTTCTCGAATCTGATACTTTTGTCTTTTGTTCTGAGCGCTACCATTTGTCTAGCGAGTTCGTGCGCAGCGAGTGCTTCTTCTCTAGCTTTTTGTAGCATTTGTAGTCGGTTTTCAGCTGCTGGGGTCGTCATAGGGGATGCGGCTGTGGGAATAGCGACAGGGTCTACTCCATACATTAGCTGAAATGGTGATGCTTTGATGGTATCATGATGTCGGTTATTGTGAGCGAATTCCGCAATTGGCAGTAGCGATTTCCATCTGTGTGGTTCATTTGTGCAGAACATTCGGAGGTAGACTTCTAGTTCCTGATTGACTCGTTCTGTCTCGCCATCTGTCTGGGGGTGGTAGGCTGTGCTCATTCTATGGTTTATTCCCAGCGCTTTTCCTATTTCTCAGAATACTTTAGATGCGAACTGCGGTCCTCTGTCGGATATGAGGATATCCAGTAAACCGAATCGTTTGAAGTTTTCATTTATGTATAGATCTGCGGTTCCTAGTGCATCGATCGTTTTGTGACAAGGGGAAAAGGTTACCCCCTTTGTAAGTCCATGGTCCACCATGACCATGATCGAGTCGAAGCCATCGGCGATTGGTAGGTCTGTGATGAAGTCAATTGTGACTTGTTGGAAGGGTCGGGTGGCATTAGATTTGATCGGTTGTAGGGCAGGGGTGTTAGGGTGAGTGTTTACTTTCATTTGCTGGCAGAGCGCGCATCCTTCGATCCATTCTCTGGTATGTTTGTTCATTCCAGGCCACCAGTAGTTTCGTTTGAGTAATTCTAGAGTTTTAAATCGTCCGGGGTGCCCAGATGTAGGTGATTCATGCGTCAGTTTAATGAGTTGAGTGTGCAATCCATCTTGATCGGGTACATAGGTTTTTCCTTGGTAATGTACGATGTGGTCGACATATGTCCAGTCTTGCAGCTTTGATTTTATTGGTGGTGCTCGATGATTTTTGATTACTTCGACTAATATTTGTCCAAAGTTGTCTTTAATCATGCCTTTGCGCAACTTCTCTGCTAGGTCGTCTGCTATAAGCCTGATGAATCGTTCAGGTGGTAACACCGTGGTTTCTTCTGGGATGTCGTCCATTCCAATGTGGTCTGGTCGTCGAGATAGGGCATCTGCTTCAAACATCTTCGTTCCAGGGACGTGCTCTATTTGGAGATCGAATTCGCTTAAGAAGGAGGACCATCTGGCTTGTCTGGGGGTAAGGCATTGCAGAGTTCAATAAAAAGATAAATTCTTGTGATCGCAATGAACGACAGTGGTATGAGGTGATCCATGAAGAAGGTGTCGCCATGCCGCAAGTCCCTTGACGATTGCCAGTAGTTCCCTGTCGTAAATCTGATAGTTTTGCTCTGTCGTGGTTAGGGCGTGTGAGATGAAGCCGCAAGGGTGCAGGAGTCCTGCTTCATCGGCTTGTTTCAGTACTGCTCCTGTTGCTTTATTCAAGGTGTCGGTTTGCAGGATGAATGGTCGGGTGACATCTGGCATTCGGAGTACAGGGGCTGTTGTAAAGCGTTTTTTTAAGTTGTTAAACACCACCTGTCATTCTGGTGTCCAGAGGAATGCTTCATCTTTTCTTGTGAGATCGATAAGTGGTCGAGCAAGGGTTGCGAAGTTCCCAATGAATCGTCGGTAGAAGTTTCCAAATCCTAGGAAGGATCGTACTTGCTTGACCGTTGTTGGTGTCGGCCAATCTGCTATTCCTGCCAGTTTGATCGGGTCCATTGTTATTTCCCCAGGTCTAATGATCATTCCGAGGAATTCGATTTCCTGAGTGCAGAACTTGCATTTTTCAAGTTTGAGAAATAAGTTGTTTTCTTTCAGTCGTTTTAGGACGTGTTTTGTCCGAGTTTCTAAATCTTTAGGTGTTGTCCCACATATTAAAATGTCATCCATATAAATGATTAACCATCCTTCATTGATCATGTCTTGGAAGTATTCGTTCATCATTGTCTGGAACGTAGATGGGGAGTTGCATAGGCCAAAGAACATGACTGTTGGTTCGTATAGTCCTTTGTTCGTTATGAAGGCTGCCTTCCATTCATCTCCTTTTTTTATCCGAACGTTGTTGTATCCCCATCAGAGATCTAGTTTTGTGAAATATTGAGCGCCGGATAGTTTGGTCATTAGATCAGAGATCAATGGTAGTGGGTATGCATTCTTTATTGTCCATTCATTCAGGTATCGGTAGTCTTGACATGGCCGGAGTGCTCCGCTTTCCTTTTTTGCGACGAAGAAGAATGGCGAGGCTTGTGGGGATTTGGATGGTCTAATGTATCCTTTAGCTAGCTGTTCTGTGATCCATTCGTCGAGGGATGATTGCTCTTTTATTGATAGTGGATAGATCTTGCTGACTTGTGGGGTAAATCCGGTTTTGAGATCGATTGCATGATCCCAAGTGCATCTGACTGGGAATCGTTCCGAAGGCGCCTTTTCGAAGGTAGATTTCCATTTTTGGTATTCATCTGGTAGCACCGTTATGGTTTCTTTGCATAGTGTGTGTTCTAGCGCTTGTGATGCCGAAGTTTTAACCCTGATCCAGTATTCGTCGATTTCCTGATCCAGGTTTCTTTCTATCTGCTTTGTCGGTTTGTGTAGGGGTTGGTGATCAAGTTCAAGGGTCCGTTCCTTCCAGTTTATTGCTGGGTTGTGTTTTTCTAACCAGGGGAGTCCAAGTATAAGTTTTTGATCCCCCAGTTTAGTGATTAGGAAGCTTGTTTCGATTAGTAGGTTTCCGATGTGGTAGGGAATCTTGACTTTATGTGTGATCATTCCGTTTAAGTTTACTGTTCTGTCGGCGTTTTTAACTCATATTGGTTGAATTAGTGGTTTCTTGTTCATGTTTTTTGTTATAGTTTCGTCAATGAAGTTTCCTTCTGCTCCGCAGTCAACGAGGGCAGATATCTCAGCAGGTAGTTTGGGTGATTGGACAGTTATTGAGAGTTGTTGATTATTATTCGATCTTACTATTACAGAGTCGAGTGCTAACTGTCCATAATTGTTCTTGGAGGTTCCAACTGCTTTCTGGTTCCTCCGCTTTAAAAACCCTCGGTTTCCAGGTCAGTGAGGAGAGTTTCTCATTCCTCTGTGCTGAGAGCTGCAATCATAGTGCGAATTTTCTTCGCATCGCTATCCTCAGTAATTGTTCTGGTGAATCGTCCTGAGGGAGGCAGGTTCCTGGTAATATCTTTCTTTGGGCAGTTTCGGGATAAGTGACCAATGGTTCCACATCTGAAACATTTCCCAGAACGCATATATTCTTCTCGTTGCCCATCAGTAAGGCGTCTGGTTTGTATGGCATGGATCATTTTAGGTCCCCCTGTTTTATTAAATCAACGCCCTGTATCGGTTTTTCCTAATGCTTTCATCATTTCCCATGCTGCATTGAGTTGTTCTGCTTTTCTGTAGGCATCTGTGATGGTTTTAAAGTCGCCTTGTCCTTCGAGGATCTTGGCAGCAATGGTGGTTGGTAGGCCTCGGATGAATGCCTGAAGTTGGGCGGTAATTCCGGTTAGTCCGGAGGATCCTATGAGCATTCTAAATTTTCGGACGTAGATTGGGACAGTGATCTCTCCTCCAACTCGTAATTTAGTGAGCTCATTCAGTGCCCTGACTGCAGTGTTAACTTCTCCCCAGTCGTCAAGGAATCGTTTGACAAAGGTGTCATAGTTTTCCCAAGTAAGTCCATCTTTTTCATCTAGTTGGTCGCGGATTATTTCTTTCCAGTCGTCTAGTTCCTTTCCTAGGCATTGGAGGACGTATCTGATTTTCTTTTCATGTTTCCCTTCATAGTTGTGGGCGTTTATCGCAAAGAAATCGCTAAACCAGTTGATGAATGATTTAGCTTCGGTCCGATCTCCTGTGAAAATTCGTGCTGAGACTGGTTTGATGTCTCCCCTAGGGGCATCGGTGGTTTCAACGTTAGTTGCCATTTGTTTTGTGTCGGTTTCGGTGTCTGTTTCAGGTCTCGGGTTTTCTAGTTCGTATTCGATTTGTTTCTGTTCCAAAAAGGTGTTCCACCCTGTTATGGATGTTTCAGAGAGAGAGTAGTATGGATCAGTGCTGTTGAACTCGAATTCCGCGTCGCAGTACTCTTCCCACCAAAGGGTTTCTTTGGGTCTTTCGAAATATAGTTCTGGTTCTTCTTCTGGTTCTTTTTGTTCGTTTCTCCACTCAACCCAAAGCTTTCCAGGTAGTGAGTGTTCGTCTCCTTTGATGTAATCCCCTTCAAAGTATTCGTCAGATACTGGGGTGTTCTTGTTCTTTCCTACTCCTCGAAATTCCCAACGTTTATTTAGTGTCGAGAAAAAGAGCTCCTGTCTTTCTAGATAATATGTTCCCTTAAAGAGAAAGGAATCGTTCGGTGGTCTCTGGTTAGAGAGTCTGGTTTCGGGTCATTTCGGATCTATGTTGTCTAGCTAGTGACGATGCACTAAGCGGTTCAGTGAGTTCCAACTTGTGTTAGGATCGATGCCCTTGGTTCATTATCGAGTCAACAATGACGACTAGAGTCTCGGTCTAATCCCAGTCACTGGACAAGAATGCTGTTTGATGTCGTGCTAGGCAGCAATGAAGGTAGCTCGAGCAATAGAGAGGATGAGAGTGAGGGGGTTGTTCAGTAAAGGACAATACTCAATTAAGTTGGAACTGAAGTACTACGGTACATGCGGGGGGTTTATATACTGCCTAGAGAACAATGAAGAAGTATAAAAGGAAGTGAAACAGGGGGCAGTCCAGGTAGATGAAACAAGTATCAAAGCGTAGCAACGAAGTGAAGAAAGGTTATTGTAGCAAGTAAACGTAAGAAAGAAAAGTTGTAACACCACCTGTCATCGCCATCCCCACTCCAATATTTGCCAAGGTGTACATGGATACGATGCACCTCCCGCCATCTAATCAGTACAAGTATCTAATCCAAGCCTGCTGCTCCCTCATGCATTACCCCAAATACCATGCCTTACATCAAGAAACCACCAATGCTATTGGAGATTGGATCTTCGAGAGCTTGATCTGCCATTGGGGAAGCCTAGTCGAGATCGTCACGGACAATGGCGCACCAATACTGAGAGCTGTGGAGTACCTTACTAATAAGTACCACATCCACCACATCCGCATCTCTGGGTACAACTCTCATGCTAATGGAATTGTCGAACACAGTCACTATGATGTCTGACAGGCTCTGTACAAAGCAACCAAGGGTAACGAATCACAGTGGTCCACGGCATTACATTCGGTATTCTGGTCGGAATGTGTTACAGCTAGGCGTCACATGGGAGTATCGCCTTACTTTGCAGTTACTGGAACCCAACCACTACTTCCACTGGATATCACTGAGGCCACCTACCTGCTCCCACCACCCTCTGCATTCTTGTCAACCATGGAGTTAATAGCCCGCCACACCATGGAATTGCAGAAGCATCGCACCCAAATGGAGGCTCTTCAAGACAAGGTTTATCAAGCCCATGTAGCTGCAGCAAAATGGTTCAAGCAAGAGCACCCAACAGTCATTAGAGATTTTGATTTCCAATGAGGGGACTTGGTCCTGGTCCGCAACACAGCAATAGAAAAGTCGCCCAATAAGAAAATGCGCCCCGGTTACATTGGTCCCTATGTTGTTCTATCCCATAACCGTGGAGGAGCCTACATCATTTGCGAGTTGGACGGTGATAAGTTCACCCCGCTATTGGAAATAGCAAGGAATGGGAAGGGGTGAGGTCGCGAAAGGATTCCCGTCAACTCTGGTGTGCTCGATGACAATGCTACGACGCGCGGAACTGGCAACTCCGCAGATAATAACGTTTGTCACACAAGGCGTAACAGCGATGAACGCGGGACGCAGAGTACAACAAAGACTTAGAGGCGCAAACGAAACGAGGAGGACGTAGCTGAAAGGATGAGACTCGAAGGCTGGGGTGTACTATATTTTTTTTTCTAAGTGTGGTACATGAGCTTATATACGTTTTTCTACCCTCCTAATAACGAAGTGACTCTGCAAATTTTCACCTTGCAACTGTATATCCAAATCCGTCTTGAAAGTCTTCACGCAATGGGGCTAGCTGAGGGACGCGACAGTGGTATTGGAGCGCCGTGGTGAGAGCCAGTATCGCGACCCGACACGGGACGCTAATAGAGTCGTATACTTGAAATAGACGTTGCTGATCGCCGCACGCGGCAACACCGGGATTCATCTGGCTTGACACGTCCCTGTTCTCTATTTTCTGCGGACCTGACTGGTCTATACCATAGTTGGTCGTCAGCTGATGGGTTTACTTGTCCGCTAGGGGCCTGATCCGCTATGTCGGTGCGTCGCTAGGGCTGACGTGGCGTCCGTATATGGGTGACCCTTGGATCGTAGACTGTAGATCCTTCCTAACGTGGATATGGTATTGATGGCGGCAGTCCCTTCTCCGGTGACCTAAGCTGTGCCAGCTGACAATTTTATGTGGGTCGGCCGACAGGGTGCTTTATCGGATGCGAACGACCGACTAGTGTGGGGTATGGATGGCATATGTGGGAGGCAACTTGCTTGTTGAGTGTGGGTGATGCTTGTCTTACCACGGAAAAATGCGGAGTTGCACGGAATTGCGCGGAATTGCGCGGAGTTGCTCATTGCTATCGCGGAATTCCTGCGGATGACTCCTCTACACCCCTAGCTCGGAACGATGCTCATCATCTCCCCCCCACTTAAAAATCTGACTGTCCTCAGTCAGTCGCACGAAGGAGCTGGCTAGTTGATTGCTGGTGGTCGAAATGAATTAAAATAAAATCTTGACAAACGAAAAATGGTGAAAGGCGTGACTATGTACTGGGTATCTTGCGGGATTCATGTCGTCTGTTCAGTAGTAGTTGCCTCCTGGGTTGGGATCGTCATCTATATCTGGCCACTCGTCGATTACTGATTCGTCATCACTACTGTCGCTATCACTACTGATGTCTTCTTCATCATTGGTCCATGTCACCCATAGGTGGCGAGTGGAATGACGGCAGTGGCATGGTACTTGCGTGACTGGTGCGGGATGCCTAATGTTCTGTTCTCGATGTGTCGGAGTTGGGGCGGAATCAACTGGAGTGTGACGGGGTTCGACGGGGCAACTAGACTTGACAATACTTGCTTCTGGGGACTTGGCGGCTGCTACTGGGGACTCGACAACTGAAAACTCGGCTGAAATCTGTGATATCGTGGGACTTGATGGTGGACTGAACTTGACGGGCTGACTATCGAGGACGGAGGCTGGTGGGGTTGATGCGTAAATGTCGGAATCTGTCTTGTGGGGGCTGGTGCTGGTCGATGGGGTACTGGTTTCTAATTCACTGGGCTTCTGCTGGACTGGCTTGATTGTGGTTTCCTCTCTATGATGTCCGATCACTTCCTCGAGGCTTACTGAAAATCCTGGTGCTTCTCCTTGCATGTTTCGACGAATCTGGGTGGTCCGCGGGGTATGGGCGGGGTTGGTTCTGGCATTGGCGTTGGTGCTGGTGCTGGTGCTGATGCTGGTGGTCGTGATTCTGTTCCTTTCGCTTGTAGGGGGCTCTCTACTCCGTCAGATACTACCTTTTTCTTTGCTTGCAACACTAGAAGGGTCCTCTGCATCTGCTCGATTTCTTCGTCGACATTGTCCGCGGGGTTCACTGCTGCAGTCTCGTAACTTAGCATCGATGTGGTACTTGCTGTTGCCGTTAGCTCCTGATAGTAGTCGTGGGGTGCATAGAACATCGAGGGACGTGATCCAGAACTTGATCCTAGCAGGACTGCGTTGGCACTAGTTGACATGGCTTGCGACCAATTCTGCGGGGCTGTCACGCAATTCCGCGGGGCTGTCACACAATTCCGCGGGGTTGGCACATGAGTCTGGTTCGTCGCAACTGACTGGTTTAGTGACTGTAGCATGGTCTGTGTCTGTAGTGAGCTCTGGACCATCCTTTCTGTCATGCCGAACATGTCTTCTGTCTTTATTCTGGGCGTAACTATTGGCTCAGGTTTGACAAGCGGAGTTGACGCGGAGTTGGCGGAATAGACTGCGGAATTGGCGGGGTACACTGCGGAGTTAGCGGAATTGACGGGGTACACTGCGGAGTTGGCGGAATTGACGATACGGGGCGCGGTGGGCTTGTTGATCAATTTATCATAGAATGACGAGCCTTGAATGACTTCTTTCGCAGCTGCTAGGGTTTGCTCGAGGGAGTACGGGTCGTCGCAGTGCACGTTTGGATAGTGGCTTCGCATGTAGTGATACATTTCTATTCCAATGCGGACTTGGAATCCCTTGAAGAAGTATTCGCATTGCTGGCGCATTGTGAGTCATCTGTTCCTAATGAGATACCTAGTGATCACTAAAAATCGCTGGTAGTAGCTGCATAGTTCTTCTGCGGTGTTGATTCCGAGCCGGAAAGTCTCTTCTACTAGTCGATCCAAATCTGACTGAGTGTGCTCACGCTCATTGATTACTCCGGCGTATAGCGCAATGACTGATGCTTTGAACTCCTCATATGTAGATGTTGCATCATAGGTTTCAACTCCTCTCCACAAATCGTACTCCGTGTCATGGAGATATCGTAGTGCATAGGCTTTCTTTTGCTGCGCGGAATTGATTCCAGCTTCACTGAACAACAACTCAAGTTCGTTGAAGTAGCGTGTGAGGCAGCGGGGTTGGCTGGACTCGAAGTGGGGTGCGGCATCATCATAGCGAGCAGGCATGGGCTTGGCATAGTTGGTCATTGTGGCTTTTGTAGAACTAAATGGTGGAAACTGGAGCTGTTTGAACGAGTGGAATTGCCGGGATTGGGGCGTGGAACTGCTGATCATGGGGTAACTTGGGTGGGGTTGATGGCGTAATTCTTTCAAAAGCCTCACTGGGGCAGCCAATATGATAAGTTCACCCCGCTATTGGAAATAGCGAGGAATGGGAAGGGGTGAGGTCGCAAAAGGATTCCCGTCAACTCCGGTGTGCTTGATGACAACGCTACGACGTGCGGAACTGGCAACTCCACGGATAATAATGTTTGTCACACAAGGCGTAACAGCGATGAATGCGGGACGCGGAGTACAACAAAGACTTAGAGGCGCGAACGAAACGAGGAGGACGTAGCTGAAAGGATGAGACTCGAAGGCTGGGGTGTACTATATTTTTTTTTCTAAGTGTGGTACATGAGCTTATATACGTTTTTCTACCCTACTAATAACGAAGTGACTCTGCAAATTTTCACCTTGCAACCGTATATCCAAATCCATCTTGAAAGTCTTCGCGCAATGGGGCTAGCTGAGGGACGCGACAGTGGTATTGGAGCGCCGCGGTGAGAGCCAGTATCGCGACCCGACGTGGGATGCTAATAGAGTCATATACTTGAAATAGATGTTGCTGATCGCCGCGCGCGGCAACACCGGGATTCATCTGGCTTGACGCGTCCCTGTTCTCTATTTTCTGAGGACCTGACTGGTCTATACCATAGTTGGTCGTCGGCCGATGGGTTTACTCGTCTGCTAGGGGCCTGATCCGCTATGTCGGTGCGTCGCTAGGGCTGACATGGCGTCCGTATATGGGTGACCCTTGGATCGTAGACTGTAGATCCTTCCTAACGCGGATATGGTATTGATGGCGGCAGTCCCTTCTCCGGTGACCTAAGCTGTGCCGGCTGACAATTTTATGTGGGTCGGCCGACAGGGTGCTTTATCGGATGCGAACGACCGACTAGTGTGGGGTATGGATGGCATATGTGGGAGGCAACTTGCTTGTTGAGTGTGGGTGATGCTTGTCTTACTGCGGAAAAATGCGGAGTTGCACGGAATTGCGCGGAATTGCGCGGAGTTGCTCATTGCTATCGCAGAATTCCTGCGGATGACTCCTCTACACCCCTAGCTCGGAACGATGCTCATCAACGGTACAGTACTTGACAGGCCACATGCGGCATTCCACATAATCCCCTACTTTGCCCGCAAAAAACTGACCATACCAGAGAATGTGCTCGACACCTCCAAGGAACACGTCCAGGCCATGTCCAGCGCCGGTTCTTTAGGCAACGATGACCCAATCAACCTGACATGAGTAAATGATGGAGAAGATGAAGATATGTACTATAACTAGATAACCAACTCCCAATTCCACTACAATTCCGCCAACTCTGCACTATTTAATTTTTGAAAACATACCCAGACCACTAAGTAACATTTTTCCTCATCTGTCACCTACTTCTACCTACCTTCGTCTCACCCATAATTTCGATACAGATTCCCAGACAGCTATACTTCTGACTAAAGATTATTAATCCATTTCATTAGGGCACAAGAAAAAGTGGTATTGGGGCAAGATACAAAAGAATAAAATACAAAGAGGCTTGCAGAGCACCAAGACTAGTTGAAATGAGCTGGTGGCTCCATAGCGGAGTCACCAGTCTCATCCATCGCCTCCTCGCCCACTCCTGCTACCGACACCCCTGTCCCCGCACTTGCTGATGACCCTGCTTGTTCCGCCACGACCCATTCCAGTGCCAACTCCTCGACATACTCTAGCTCCTTGCTAGAGGGTACTGGACTCCAATGCACATCCGACGTGCTATGGTGATCCGCCCAGCCTCTGTTGTCATATCGGGAGGGCGAGTGCCCCAGCAACCTGTCGAGAAGGTCTTTGATGCGCCCAGATGATCCACAGAGGGAGCTCAACTCCCGGAGCATTGCTGTTTGCACGGTCGACGACCTGATGAGCATTTGGGAAAGTGTGGTAAGGAGCCGTGTCTGGTCAAAGAGTCGTTGGTTTTGCTCAAGGAGGAGCTGGTTTTGTTCCTGAAGGAGGGAGACAGCCTCCCTCATCCAGTTCATTGTGGGGCCATCTTCTGTGACCTGGACCATGTTGCTTGTGGTCCATGGAATGGTCTCTTCCACGACCCGGATTTCGTCTTCATCGTCACTCACGACAATGGCCTTCGACTTGACTCTCTTCTTGTTCTGCCCAGATGTGGGAACGCCGCCTATCAAGCACTTCTGGTGGAGGCATTGGCACTCCATGCAGACCTGGCTCTTTGGCCCAGGAGCCGGGTAGCAGGCTATGCCTGCCAGCTTGCACCTAACAAACGATCAGCAGGGCATTACCTGAAAAAGAAGGAAACTCACCGGTCACAAGGCAGCTCATTTGGCAACCTTGACTTGGCCCACTTGGACAGACCAGCTTCCACCCCTGCACTTGCAGCACATGCCCACTTCTGCTTCTGCTGAGCCCGTGCGGCCTCCTTTTGATTTACAGCAACCAGGGCCGCCAACGTCATTTCATCCACCTCCTCCATTGTCGCTTCCTCTGCCTCGACCTGTGCCCAAACCGTTGCAACGTCCAAAGAGGAGCCTGGTTGACACTCAGGCAAGCGGAGTCATACCCAGGGCAACAACACTTGTTGACAATGCATCTCGGCTTCCTGTTGTCGCTGTTAGGAGCTCCCACTAACAAAAAACCCTGAAGCCTCGCAGAGGTGGAGTGTTACTCCAGAGACAAAACGCAGGCTATATTGCAAGCCCTACTACAAAGATGTTTCTACTAGAGAGAACTAACTCCTAGTGAGAGAGAAACCATCTTGAGTCTTAAGGACTCAAGACTACAACCATCCCCCTTTATATACCTCCAGGGAATTCCCCCTGGTACCTCCTGTAGACCAACGACACTCCCTCTGTGTCCCAGCGCCCATCCTTATTGTCCGGCACATGTTTCAAGTGAGCGCATATGAGTGCAATTCTTCTGTGATGACTTTATCCTTAACCGGCTGCCTTTAGCCAAGCCTGGATCTTTGTGGACCACCCTAGACTTTCCCGACTCTATGGTTCATCAGCGCATATGTATCCTTATATGCCGCTGGACCTGTTTTAGTACTTGTGCCTTCCTCTGGCCCTTGAGTCTGTTGTTGGCATCCGTGTCCGATATCCTTAAGCTGGCATGTATCTTTCCAGCATATGCTGTGAGCGCTAAGTATGAGTGCTGCCTCATGTCTTCGTTGTGCGGCCTTTCCGTTATTGGTCTAATGACCTTCCTCCCTCTACCGTTGTCTTGGGTTTGTCTGAGCTGTGCCTGTGTCTGGATTTCATCTAGACCTTCTCTAGATCTATTGCCAAGAGCCGCCATTGCTGCGCGCTCTTTATATAGTTAAACGATCCTTGGTCTTGGTCCCACAATGCATCTATCCATGTATGTCTTAGTGGCTGTGCTCCTTGACTAATCCCTTCCCTCGAGTCCTTGAATGGCAGGTGCTGAGCTAATCCCACATAGGGGCTTCTGTGGCTGTGTCCTTAATGACTTCAGACTCCTATGCCTGTGCACTCTCGGTCCTGTCTGGCTCTGTGGCTGTACCCATGCCATATTCTTGTAGTGACTCGTGATGGTGATGTAACACACCCGTAACGATAGGGGTGTCACCCTCCTTCTTGGTATACTGATGGCTCCTTGACTGGCCATCGTCTTGTAGTCTCTTGAACACTCCCATGCCTTGATGCACGCGAAGTGTTCTCCTGGTCTCCTATGACTGTCTCTGACTGTCTCCTGCCTTCCCACGGTGGTCCCTGACCACTAGATCAAAAAATAAAAAGTTCCTGCTAGGATTCACTCCTAACAGTCACTGCTTGACTTCAGCAGCTGCCTCTTCCGTGGCCAGCTTCTGTGCTTCCTCTTCCTTGTGAGCCCACCTCTCCGCTTCCTCTTGTTCCTCATGTGCCTGTCGCTCCACTGCTTCCCGCTCTTCTCAAGCTGTCTCCTCAGCAGCCCGCCTTCATGCCTCCTCCTCCTGGGCCCTCCTTTCTGCTGCTTCTCTTTCCTCACAAGCCTTTTGCTCAGAGGCCTCCTGCAATTTCCTAGCCCTCTCAGCCTTCAGTGAAGCCAATTGGGCAGCAGTCTCCTTGCGGGCTCTTCACTCCACCTCCTCCTGTGCGCGCCGCTCCTCCTCTTCCTGTTCCAGCTGCGCCTCCATGCACACAATTTCTTTGTCAGAGGTGTACTCAGGAGTTTGTCTGGAGGAAGACATGATAGGAAAAGATGAAGAGAAATGGAGAGATGAAGTTTAAGCAAATTCAATGCAGGCCACAATCACACGATCCTGTGATCGGGAGACAACATACCAAGAGTAGCACACAGTCAAGGCCCAATCCTGCGGACCCCGCTTTGCTGAATATAGAGAAGACTTCTGCCCACAGCAGGACCAAGGTGTCCACACATTTCATTTATATTTCAGTTTCATTTGTAGTATAGTTTTCATTTCATTTCATTCATAGGTCATGCCACACAAAGAGCACTGCAGCCAAAACCCCAGCAATCTTCTACCCAATCCCTTCGCATGGCTGACTGAGGACAGTCAGATTTTTAAGTGGGGGGGAGATGATGAGCATCATTCTGAGGTGATGGTGTATAGGTATCAAATGGACTAGTCTCAGCACTAGATGTTGGAAGCCTTACCCTCACTAGGATGATACATGCCCTGACCCTGCCACTTAGCAGCTGCACTCATCTGAGGTCTTCCACGAGTCTTCCGCACTAGCTATAAGCAACTCCGCCAACTCTGCGATTATCTGCTATAAGGCAAGCATAGTCCACACCCAACGGCTAAGTCGTCCCCCATGTACGCAGTCCAAAAACTGTACTAGTCAGTCGTATGCCTCCAATAAAGCACACAGTCGACTGAGTCACATAAAACTATCGGCTGGTGCAACTTAGGTCACCAGAGAGGGGACCGTCATCATCAATACTATATCCGCATTAGGAAGGATCTACGATCCAAGGGTCACCCCTATGCAGCCGCCAAGGCACCCCTAGCAATGCACCGACACAGCAGATCAGGACCCTAGCAGATGGGTAAACCCATTAGCTGACAACCAACTATGGCAGACCAGTCAGGTCCGCAGAAAATAGAGAAACAGGGACACATCAAGCCAGATGAATCCTGGAGTTGCCATCAACAGCGATCAGCAACATCTATTGCCAGTCTACAACTCTATTAGTGTTCCGCGTCAGGCTGCAACATTGGTTCCCACCACAGCACTCCTATACTACCATCGCATCCCTCAGATAGCCCCATTGCGGGAAGACTTTCAAGATGGATTTGGATATATGGTTGCAAGGTGAAAATTTACAGAGTTACTTTGTTATTAGTAAGGTAGAAAAACGTATATAAGCTCCTGTACAACAGATAGAAAATAAGATATAGTACCCCCAGTTCCCTTTGAGTCTCAGCTTCCAGTCACATCCTCTTACGTCTCGGTCGCATTCTCTGTCTCAATATACTCTGCATCTTGCACTCTCATTGCTACACAACTGCGCATCATATATAACGTTATTATCCATGAACTCCGCAGGTCCACACATTGTAGCATTGTCATCAAGCACACCAGAGTTGACGGGACTTCTTCAACGATCTCACACCTTCCCATTCCTCCCTATTTTCAATAGTGGAGCAAACTCATCAGCATGTCTATGGGCTCCTGCCTACGCTATCACCTGAGCAAACTTGTATTCTCTTCTGTAACTGTTGGGTAGACAGGCCCTACACTGGGCATATTGAGGATCACTTGTTCGTGACCCATTGACAGTATGTATGTTGTAGTCAATGTTGCCTGGAGAGGTCGTGGGCTGCACAGTTACTACCTCTCAGATATGAAACTAGGCTGTTGGCACTGTGAGCAACGACGAGCAAGGCATGCTTGGTGCTGTAAGACCAATGGGGTAGAGATGTAAAGACTCTAGATTACATTAGGATGACCCTAAACACAACCCAAAACCTTAGAGGGATGGCTGGTTAAGCCAAAGACAAAAACTGCTTGCTCAAGAAGAAGTGTCCAGGACACAAACTATCTAGAGTCTTAGGGACTTGCTACCTAAGACGACAACCCTTATATACCTGCTCCCTGGTCCATGCGCAGCTAAAGTCCCTCACAATAGAGACAATGTGCAGCAGCCAATCCTGCACCCATATGACCATACCTGGGATCATCCTCCCACACCAACACACTGTCTCCCCATATACAGCAGTGTCTTATTGTCTCTGCACTTGGCCGTTTCCCATGTTGCCCCTCAGGCACTGTTCAGCCTATGTATCTGTCATAGCTTAGGCCCATCATCAGGCTGTCATCCCAGTCAGCACTCGGTATCTCCATAGCCGATGCTGACCTAACCTCCTTCCTTATAAGGGTTGCAGTCCTAACATAGCCAGCCCCTGCAACCGTAGTATTGCCTAAGTCCTGTATCTAATCGTTTGAGTGTGATGAAATAGATAAAATGAAAAGAAAAATATATCCCGGTTCCTCAAGTCCGTATCTTCGTAAGTGTCATTGACGTCGTTACTGTGAAAATTGAATGGAGTGAGTTATGCTCATAACAAAACTGTCAGTTTGGTTCAGAACCAAACTTTGGGATCCCTAATATGGGCACACACATAGATGGTCAGATGCAGGGGGAGTCTGTTGCTGCACCCCCTTAATAACAAGGGGTTTTAGCTGTGCACAGACCAGGAGCTCTGGTATAAGTAGGGAGGAGTTTTGTATTTGGAGCCCTTAAGGCTCTAGGTGGTTTATATGCTACAACACTATTGTTTAGCTATACCCCTCGAGTATAGAATCAGTTTCTCATCTCTGCCTTAACACGGCAACACTCTAAGGTTGTTTGGTGGTGTTTAGGCATGTCCTAACAGGAAAGTGTTTCAGATGCAGAATCATTGGTCACCTATCCCAAAACTGCCTGAAGAAAGATACCACAAAAAATCCACCTCCAGGATGATTCACCAGAACAATCACTGAGGTTCTACATTGCTTATGTTTCATTACTTGTTTCACCTACCTGTTTTACCCCTTGTTTTACTTCTTTTTATACCTTCTCATTGTTCTCTAGACAGTATATAAACCCACTTGTGTACTGTAGTTCTTTAGTTCCAACTTAGTCAAGTATTGCTCTCACCTGAACAATCCAATCACTCTCATCTTTCTTGTCATCTTCCTCACCTTTGTTGTCATCTAGCACGACAACGGGGCTATCTTCATCCATTGACTGGGAGTAGACCAAGCCTCTATTCATCATCAGTGACTCAGAAATGACACTGAGGGCATCAACCATAATGTTAGGAACAGGAGACCAGGGAAACACTTTGCATGCATCAAAGTATGAGAGCATTCAGCAGACTATGAGACAATGGGAGACAAGAAGTCATCAGTATACCAGGAAGGAGGGAGACACCCCTATCATTACAGATGCATTACATCAGCATCACAAGTCACAGCAGGGATATGGTGTGGCATAGCCACAGGGCTGGACAGGGCTGAGAGTGTGCAAGGCATAGGAGGCCAAAGTCTTTAAAGACACAGCCACAGAAGCCCCTATGTGGGATTAGCTCGGCACCTGCCATATCAGGACCCAAGGAAGGATTAGTCAGGAGGCATAGCCACAGGATGGATTATGGACAAAGGCATTGCAGGACCAGGATCATGGATCACTTAAACCTATAGAGAGTGCACAGCAACAGCAACTCAAGGTGACAGGTCTAGGAGAGGTCCAGATGAAGTCCAGATGAAGGCACAGCCCAGACAAACCCAGGACAGTGGTAGAGGGTCATTAGACCAATGGCAGAAAGGCCACATGATGAACATGAGGCAGCACTCACATTTGGTGCTCATGGCATATGCTGAGAAGATACAGCAAGAGGTTGGAGGTCTCACAGGGAGGGTGCTTGGACTTGCACACTAGAGATCATCCATAGGACTCAGCAGCTCTACATTAGAGCATAGCAGGCTTAGGGAATGAGACTGTTAGGACATGCCTAAACACTAACTAGATAACCCTATAGTGGGGCTTGTTCAGCCAGAGACGAGAAGTGAACAATTCTATACTCAGGGGCTGCATACTACAGTGTTGTAGCATACAAACCACCTAGAGCCTTAAAGGCTCTAAGTCAAGAAATGACTCCCTACTTATACAGAGTCTCCTGGTCTGTGTGCAGCTAAAACCCCTCATCCATAAAGGGGGCACAGCAACAGACTCCACTCCCATCTAACCATATACACACATGCCCATCTGCCATCCTCAGCTCTGCAGTCTTCTATTGTTTGGTGTCCTAACATTCCACCTGCTGCACTGGCACTCTCCCATGAGCATGGCATCACCATAGATCCCTATCATGGACCCACCATCCTGGCTCAGCATCTTGCTGACCTAATCCATTCCCATGCACATATAGGCTGCCATCATTGGGCCATTGTATTCCCTTTATAGTAGTCCATGTCTTCATATGCCACTAAGCCCTAGAGCCTCATCCACCCATCCATAAATCTTGAATAAATAGGAGTAAATCCTTCGAGCCTTCAATCCACCAATTGCATGCATAAATAAGCACAAGCACATAGTTGTCAAGTTGTCATTACTGATGTATAGGTTTTCCATATGCCACCAAGGGTTCCTGAGCCTTCTTTGAGTTATCCTATCAATGCAAAGTGTTGACTCCTGTATGGTCCCTAACCCTGTCCTAGGGTTGCACTTAGGAGCTCCTCTCCAGCTTGTAACATGTCCCTCTCCTCAAGACTTTGCATCCCGAGAAGTTGATGTGACCATGTCCACATAATGTGGATCTGCCTTCATTTTCTCCAAGAAGCATTGACGCTTCTCTTCCCTCTCCTCAGGGGTAACCAATGTAGTTTTATGACTTGCCAGTTGTGAGCCTTGTCTGCTCCCCAAAATAGGACTTGCTGATTGTCCTCAGCCACATGCCACAGTTTTACAACTTGTAGGTTGTTCTTCATCATTCCTTACAGTTTTACAACATGATGGTCATGAATTCCTTCCCTCTTGATGCCTCCAATCCTTCTGTGGGCCTTGAACCTGGTCCTGGGGAATTAAGCAGAGCTTCTGGCCACCACACTCTCTAAGTTCCCGAGAGAATGCCCCATCAGTGTCATCATCTCCTGGAAGGGCATAAACCTTCACCCACTCTCCTTTCCATGTTCACCATTTGTGCTCAAGGTGCTCTAACCATTCACGTCCAAATTTGCCATCCTCCCAGCCACAGAGTTTCTGCAGTGCCCGAGTCTCTGTGAAGTTGGTATATCAAGTGAAGTCCTCTGACCAGACTTCTCTAAGTCACCTAGGTGTGCTGGAATTTTCCCTGTGGAATTTCTTTACTAACGCTGGTGCATTTGCTGTGTTATCTGCTGATTCCCATGTTGATTCCTCCATGGGGTAGTTTTTCCACTTGATGAGGTACTCGAGTTTCCCTCCCACATGTCCACTAACACAACTGTCCAAGATCTCCTCAACCTTGTATTCCAAGTCCTCACTGGATTCCTCTGTCATCCATGCTTCCTTGTGTGAAGTGGCCTTTTGTTTTTGTCTAGGGAATTCTGGTTCCTTGTATGGTTTTAACAAGACCTTGTTGAACACATTGTAGACCTTCCATGATTTGGGTACCTCCAGATGATACACCAACTCTCCGACCTTGGCAATGACCTTGAGTGGTCCCATGAATTTCCCATCGAGTTTCCTAGTTGCTCAAATGACTGGTAGGTTCTCTGTACTGAGGTAGACCCTGTCACCTGGTTTGTACTGACATGCTTTGGCACAATGCTCATCATATTGTGACTTCATGACCTGGGCTGCTTTTTCCAGAGACCATTTAGCTATCCCATGGACCTGTTCTATTTCTTTGGCCAGCTGTTTGACCACTATTGCTTTCAGTGCATAAGTCAGGTCCAATCCCTTGTTTGGATGATGTCTGTAGTTCATGAAGAACAGTGTAAATCCGGTTGCTGAGTGAACTTGGTCATTGTGACAGAACTGAGCGACTGAAAGCCAATCCAACCAATTGTCCTGTTGGTTGTTAAAAAACATGGTTAAGAACTCCTTGACTTCCTGGTTAACTCACTCTGTTTGTCTGTCCATCTGTGGGTGATATGCTGTTGACCGATTTCCCTTTATCCCAAGCATTCCATATAGGTCATCCATGAACTTTGACATGAACTGTGGTCCCCTGTCACTAATGACTTTTCTTGGAATCCCATGTTCCCTGAATATGTGGTCTCAATACAGTAAGGTGACACCTTGTGACATAACGTTGGACTTTGTCAGTATGAAGTATTTGTGAACCAATCTACCATGACCATGATCATGTCATGTCCCTTTGATTCCGGTAGTGGTCCCATAAAATTGACTGAGATAATATCCCAAGGTTCCACTGGGATCTCATTTGGTACCAAAGGCACCATGTGCACCTGCCTATCCAGCTTGGCTTTTTGACAAGTCTCACATCCTGGGATGTACCATTCGATATCCACCCACATATTAGGCCACCAAAAGTTTCGAGTGAGGGATTCCAAAGTTTTTGCCATGCCCAAATGTCCCCATGAGTGGTGAATGGCAATTATGTCCTCTCTAAGTGCCACAACTGCTGGCACATAGATGTGTCCCTTCCAGGTGACGAGTTTCCCTTCCCTCTTGTAGTCCTTGTCCTGTGTCCTGAGTCCTTTCAAGACCTGCTCCTCCCATTGTCATTCTGGTACATCTCTGATATCCTTCATGATATCATTGATAGCCATATTGTTGTCAAAGACCTGTATGAATAGGTGTTCCTTTAGTAGAATGATGCCCTGGTTGTCCTCTTCACCATTCCAGTGATCCACCCATCTGGATAGGATATCCACTTTTTGGTTTGCCTTCCCTGCTTGGTGCTTTATGACAAAATTATAGTCTTGCAGGTCCATTATCCACCTGGCCTGCTGTCAGTTCAGATTCTGAGGTTTCCTGAAATATGTGAGGTTCTGGTGATCCATTAGAACCTCCACAGTTTTCTTGGCACCCTTGAGATAATGGGCCCATTCGTAGAATGCATGCATGACCACAAGCATTTCCTTGTCATACACCTCATAGTTCCATTCCACATCATTTAGCAATTTTGATATGAAGGCCACTGGTTGGTAAACTCCTTTGTCCATCTGCTGAGACAATATTCCTCCAATGGCAAAGTCTGATGTGTCAACTTCCACTATGAACTGTCCATCCTTGCTGGGAATTTGTAGCGTGACCTTTCACGCAATAGTATCCTTGAGTTCCTGAAATGATCAATCCTGGAACTCTGTCCACTTCCACTCTTCCTTTCCAGTGAGCATAGTGAGTGGCTTTGCCAGTTTAGCAAAGTTCTCAATGAAGCATTGGTAGAAGTTAATGAATCCTAGGAACTGCTGAACATCCCATTTGCATGTTGGTTTGGGCCACTCTGTAACCACCTGGACTTTTCCTTCCTCCATCCAGATCAAGTCTTTGCTGATGACAACTCCCAGGAAATCGATTTTGTCCTGATCAAAAAAACACTTTTCCGGTTTGAGTGATAACTTGTGTTCCTTGAGTTTGGCCAAGATTTGGTTTACTTGTCTGATGTGGTCCTCTTTGTTTTTTGAGAACACCAGGATGTTGTCCATGTAAATGATGACCCATCCTTCAGCTATCTCAACCTGGAATATGTCATTCATCATGGTTCGGAATGTAGCCAGCAAGTTGGTAAGCCCAAAGAACATGACCAACAGTTCAAACAATCCATGGTTGGTTCTGAACAGTGCTTTCCATTCATTGCCCTCCTTGATCTGGACATTGTTATATCCCCATCAAACATCCATCTTTGAGAACACTGTTGCCTGAGACAGTTTATCCACAAGCTCTCCAATGAGTGGAAGTGGGTGTTGATTTTTAACTGTCATCTTATTTAGCTTCCGATAGTCCTGAACTGGCCACAGTGTTCTGTCCTTCTTTTTGACGAAGAAGAAGGGTGATGCCATTGGTAATTTACTAGGCCATATGTGTTTGGTGTCCAGGTTCTCTTTGAGAAACTTGTCCAGCTGTTCCTGTTCGTTTCAATTGAGAGGATAGATTTTGCAGTCCACAGGATTGCTGCCAGGAATTAATTCAATAGCATGGTCCCACTTCTGTCATGGTGGCAATTTGTCGAATGTCTCTTTTTCAAACACCTTGCAGTGTTTCCAATAATGCCTAGGGAACCACTCCTCAATAGACTGTTCCTTAGCACCAGCAGCTTCCTTTGCTGCTATCTCCATTGCTTTAGATGCAAATGCTCTGACTCATAACTTGGGTTCTCCAATGTGTACCACCAGTAGTTTCTCTCCAGGTTCTAGCATCCAAGATACATCCATCTCGTCTTCTGGTTCCTGTGTGGACAACAGTTTCCAACATGCCCCGGGACAGCGGTTGAGGTTAACCATGCTTGGTTTCCAGTTAATGGTTGGGTTGTGGCATTCCAGCCACTTGTGCCCTAGGAAGAGGTCCGTCTTTCCCAGTCATGCCACTCTGCATTCAAATATTTCTGTATGTTTCCCAATGGTCAACTGGAACTGAGTCATGTACTCCAAGTTGCCCATTGCATCTGCAGTTCCATTGGCATTATAGACTGGTATGGCTTGTACGAGCTGCTGTTTCATGAGACCATGTTTTTCCACAAACTGGTCATTGACACATGACATAGTACATCCTGAGTCCAGCAGCATTTTGACTTTAATCTGCTGACCCATATCCAGTGCCATGATAATTCCATTCAGGTCAAGTTCCATTTTCCCGGATCCTTTGACCGCCTTTTCCCATAGGTGCACTAGGTTCCACAGCACTTCCTTCTTGCTCATGTCATTTAGTTGTCTGACAAGAGTCTTATCCACCTCATGAGTTCGTTTCTCGTGAACCCATTGTTTTAAGCAATTGATTGCTTCCTCCATTGGCTGTTGCCAAATCCTTCTCAAGACCCACAGGGCCATCCAGGTTTTTAATCAATTGTTTTTTGCACTTATCTGCATGTTCCTCAGGCAGTGTATATCATTCCAACATTCATAGAGTAAGTCAGGAATTTGGATTCCAGAATCCTTATATGTATTTACACTGCCATGAGTACTAGTTACAGTAGCCAATAGTTTGCACCCAACTCTTGGCTTTTGCCAAAACCCTTCTTGATCCTGTAGTCTTTCCACTGTTCCTCAGTGAGGTCCTTGACACTCAAACTTTGGATGACTCATTTGCCTTTGTCTTGTGTCTTCTTCTGTCCTCTGCAGTCTTTTGCAAAGTGACCCTCCTTTCCACAGTTAAAGCACATTGGTTTCTTTTGTGGTGCTTTACAGTCCTTGGTCCAATGACCAGTCTTTCCACAGTTGTAGCATTTAGACGATGGAGTCTTGGCTTTGTCTACATCCATGGCATTGGGGTCAGAGCAACCAGAAGTTGCGTATGGTGCTGGAGGCAGCACCCTGAACTGAAACTGTGGGCGGCACTCTCTGTTGTATGGTTTTTCCTGATAGTCACTGACAACTCCTCATTTGGTAAACCTGTATGCCTCATTGGACTTCCTGTAAGCTCATGCCAATTCAATGACCCTGTCTTGGATCTGCTGTAACATTGCAGTATCCATAAGGCCTCCATGTCATATGAACTCTTGTCCCAGGTTCGGATTGAGATGACCTTTGAAGTGGGCAATTAAGGCAGCATTGTTCCATTCGACCAATGGGGTGAGTGCATTGAACTTTATGACATAGTCCTCTGCAAGAGTGTTCCCCTGGTATAGGTTAAGTATCTTTTTGATGGCCTTTTCCTTTGTCTCCATGGACATGAAGAACTTGTGCATCTGTCACTTGAAGTCCACCCAATTGGTGAAGGGGAACTTCCTAATGAGTGGTGCTCATTGCCATGACAGACCATCTTCTGAGTCAAGTCCTTCGTTGTATTCGTCCCAATGGAGTCCTGCTTCCCATCCTTGAGTGGCAATTTTTAATTCCATCTCCTGATATGCTTCCTGGAATGCTCTGAGCTGTACTCCTGACCAGTCAGCTGCTCAGTTATCTTTTCTGCCTTTGATTTGGTACAGGCATATGGAAACTTTGTGCAGATCGCTTTGCTCTTGTGCCAACATGAAATAAGTTTCCATCTGCTGTAGCCATCCATCCACAGTCCTTGGATCACCCTGATAGTAGTCAGGCATTTCCATTTTGGTGAGAGGACTGGGTTCCACGCAGTTAGCAGTATGATATTTGTTAATCATTTCCACAATAGTGTTTCCAATTGCCATAGCTGTCTGCTGTTGTCCCTGGACCTGGGCATTGATCTGGTTCTCTCATTCTGCAATGGCTGCCAGGTTGGCATTTTCTGGGAGTGGCTGTATTGTGTGCCCATCTCTCCAGAAGTCATTCCATCCATTGATCAAGTTGTACAAAAGGTTAACCATGTTGGCTGTGAACCTGAAGGTGCCTAGTCGATGTGAGCCATAACTGCTCCACATCATTTCTTTCATCCAGGGCCAACCACCAGGTTCTCCAGTGCACCGTATTAAGTGCCACATTTGTGAATGACCCTTGGTGCATCGAACATAGATAGGTTCTGACTCATCCATAAGTTCTGGGTCCCATCTGTAGACTGTTCGGATGTGTGGGAATGGTGGCCATTTATATGTGTTCCAGTATTTCCTTTTAACCAGCCAGAGGTAGCAATATCCTGCCAAGTGTGGTCCAAGGTGATTCCAGTCATAGGTGGATAGCTCCAGTGAATTATGCCGCAAGCAAGGATTGATTTCAATGAGTGCTGCTGCTGCGTCTGATCATGCTGGTTGCACCATTGTCTCCCATTCCACTTCTTCTTCTGATGTTGGCGCCATGCCCCATGTGAGTTGCTCATCTTCTTCTTTCACATCCCTGCCAATGCATACCACTCCATGTCCTTTTAAGATCATGAGCTCAACCATATCCCATCCATTGGCATCATTGCCATGGCTCAGTTCAACATGAACTATGTCATCTTGATGTGTCATGGTCCATTGAATTTGGACTCCTTCATTTCAGAACTTCTTTTCCAGGTTAAAGATGGTAACCGGTTGTGGGTATGCAAGCCATTCATAGTGATTCCAATATCTCTGCTTAATGAGGTGCAGACAACAGAATCCTGGTACTGCTGGTGATAACTCTCCTGGAATCAGTTCAAGTGCGATTGTCCACCAGAAACTGATTGATGATCCTGAAGCCCCAAGCTTCTTGTGTCCCATGCCTAGACTGAGTAGGACTTCCATGTGAAACCAGCCATGCATATTACTGTTATAGCACTCTATGTGCAGGGTGTCATCGGATCCATAGCTTTTTTGGATTATTGTAGTGATGTCGATGTTCCTGAGTTCTTTGTCCCATGCACAAACTTGGTGTAGCTGAGGGTATGCCAGCCATTGGAATTTGTTCCAGTAATGCTCCTATATCAAGACTAGATAACAGTAGCCTGGAATGTCGGGGTGAAGACAACTGTCTTCCCATGCCATTTTGGGATATGGGTATGGTAATGCCTGTTCCCTTTCCACATTTTGCCTCCATGCAATGTCTCTCTTCTTGTGCATGTTGTTTGTGCCCTGAGGGTATTCCTCAGTTCCGAGCCAATCTGCCCATGTAGGAACTCCATTGTTCCACCATGTGTGATCTCCTCCTTTGATGATAACCTTGGCCCAGTTTTCCCATGGTAGATTGGCCTGAGCTGCCACTGCATATGAGTGCACTGGTTGCTCGACCTTTCGTGGTTCTACCACTGGTAAATAAACTCGACCCCGAGTTTCTCCCATAGCTTGTTCAACCAGAATCATAGATCTGAGGTTGACTTGTCAAATAGGAACTGCTGGTGCTCAGTTGTTGTTCCAGCACCTGGACTTGTTTTGTCCCCTGAGGTGCATAGTCCAAACATATGGTGTAATCTGAGCAAGTTCCTCTAGTCGAGTCCAATTGTACTCCTCATCATCATTTTTGATTCTTCATTCCTCAATGACATGGTAACAGCCCTTGTTGACCATGTGGCATATAGCGAAGATAACAAATGGATCTCTCAGTTCCTGTTCCCATTGAAGGACCTCGTATAGAGTTGGCCATGCCAGCCAGTGGAATTTGTTGTAGTACTCAGGTTTGAAGAGGTACATGTAACAGTACCCATCCTCATTCCATAAGTTCGTTCCACCAGCAGTTTTCTTAGTCGGTCTGGGAATGTGTGTCATGACCTGAGATCTCCAAGTGTGTAGTCAGACCTTGTGTTCTGCCCAAGACTGTTTGCCAATAACTGAAAGGAATTTCCTAAGTCCAAGTTCTGAGAAGTGCATCAAAGGTTCTGTAAGTTGCCATATAGGTGATGGTGCCATGAGTCCTCCAGGAGGTGTGGTAATCATATGCAGGTCATATCTGATTCCTGCTTGTCATTTGTCTCATTCCTGCTGTCATTGCAGGTGAGCCATGCTCGTGGCTTTGATATTGCCATTGAACACATGCATAAGTGCATTCCAATCCTCATGATCCATTACGAGGCCCTCGTGAGCATAGAGCTCCTCTGTGTGTTGAACATAGTTGATTGTTTCCTGAGCAATTTTATATTTGCGGATTGCCCTATCTGCATCCTTGATCCACAACAGCCACTGATTGTATTGTGACCCTAAGACTGCCAGCCAGATGGGATTTGATGTGTCTCCCCCATAGTTCTTTTCTAAGATTTCAACCAGAGTTTTGTACTCCTGGTTCATCTGGCACCTGGATTATAGCTCATCTGGCTCATCTTTCCATGAGTAAGGCTTCCCAAGCCTCCTCCTGTTCTCGTAGTTGTGCAGCCTCCCTAGCTTGGAGCTGCTGCCACTTGTCATGTAATTGCACCTGTCATATAGTTTTTAAGTGCTTCCTCCACAGTCATATGTGGTTGTCATATCGGTGGACCACTGTGTCCCTGATAAATTCTGCCAGTTGTAACTGAACTGAGTTGTCATCTGATGTGTCCATGACCCAGTCTGCATCAAAGATCTGACCAATCTCCTGTAGTGTTGCCTGGGCGTGAGGAAGGATATATGTGAATGAGCACTCCATTGCTCCTATCATATGTCATATGATGTGGGATGTCAAAAATAATATCTCATGACAAGGGTGCTTTCCCTGTAACAAAAATCTTCAACCAAGGTTAAGTTCCTTCCTCAGTCCATCACCTAGACACTCTCAAGTAGAGAGTGCTGTTGCCTCTTCTTTGGTAGCTTCTGTCTCCCCAGATAGCCACAGGACAATGCAGTCACAACCCTACCCACACTTGTCTCTTCAATTTGGTCGAAGGCCTGCACACTAGTACACTAGTGTATCCCCTGCAGTTCACTTGGGTGTCCTTGTGCCTAGTTATCAGTCACCACAATGACATAGTGTGGGACTGCTAGTACAGATGGGTATCCCAAGACTTAATATCAGCACTGATAGATACACTAATGTTGTTTCTTCACTCGTTCCTTGAGCTCTTCCACAATCACAGTACTAGTTACCCATGGTGTGTCTATGGTCTCCTGCCTATGCTACACCCCAGCAAGCTCTAGTTCTTGTCTGTGATTGTTTATCACCACCCAAGTTAAGGGTTTGCTGGATCTCTTAAACAGAGATTGTTGACAGTTAGTTTGTCAAAAGGTCACCTAGCTGTCAGAGTTGCCTGGAGAGGTCGTGGGCTACACAATTACTACCTCTCAGAGTCGGAGTCGATATAGGCCTAATCCACAGACAATGGAAACACCTAGCAAGACGTGCTAGCATGTATCTGACCACCATGCAGAAAAGGGGTATAGAAGAAAGGCTCTAGGTAATGTTAGGACATGCCTAAACACTAACTCTAGATAACCCTATAGTGGGGCTTGTTCAGCCAGAGACAAGAAGTGAACAGAGCCTGGTTCATCTCTGGAGTAACACTCCCCTCTGTGAGGCTGTGGGGTTTTGTCTGCAAGTGTGAGCTTGTAACACATAACACAAGTTGGAACTCACCAAACCACTTAGTGCATCATCACTAACCAGACAACATTGATCCAAAATGTCCAGAAACCAGACTCTCTAGTCAGAGACCACCAAACAATTCCTTTCTCTACAAAGGAACATACTACCTAGAAAGACAGGAGCTCTTTTTCTCAACACTACATAAATGTTGGGAACTCCAAGGAGTAGGAAAGAACAAGAACATCCCAGTATCTGACAAATACTTTGAGGGAGATTACACCAAAGGAAATGAACACTCATTACCTGGAAAACTTTGGGTCAAGTGGAGAAACAAACAGATAGAACCAGAAGAAGAACCAGAACTATACTTCAACAGGCCAAAAGAAACCCTTTGGTGGGAAGAATACTGTGAAAACAAACTTGACCTTAACAATACCAGCCCATACTATGCTCTCACTGAGGAGGCCATAACTGGGTGGTACACCTTTTTAGAACAGAAACAGATCAAACACAAACTAGGAAATCCAAAACCTGAAACTGAAACCAAAACTGATAAGAAACAGATGGCAACCACTTCTGAAACCACCAACACTCCAAAAGGAGACATCAAACCAGTTTCAGCATGAATCTTTACAGGAGATCAAACCAAAGCTAGATCATTCATCAGTTGGTTTAGCAACTTCTTTGCAATAAGTGCTCATAACTATGAGGGAAAACATGAAAAGAAGATAAGATATGTTCTCCAGTGCCTTGGAAAAGAACTAGATGACTGGAAGGAAATAATTTGTGAAGAATTAGAAAAGAAAGCTGGACTCACTTGTGTTAAGGTCAATGCCCTCAGTTTGTTACAAGGTCAACAGTGACAACTAGAGTCTTGGTCTAATCCCAGTCAATGGACAAAGTAGGCCTCGACGCTGTGCTAGACAATGAGGAAGGTAGCTCGAGCAGTTGTGGAAGGTGAGAGCAAGAGGATCATTCAGATGAGAGCAATACTCGACTAAGTTGGAACTAAGGAACTACAGTACATGTGTGGGTTTATATACTGTCTGGAGGACAATGGGGAAGTATAAAAGGAAGTAAGACAAGGGGCAAAACAGGTAGGTGAAACAAGTAGCAGAATATAGCAATGAAGTGAAGAAGAGCTATTGTAGCAAATAAACATTAGAGAAAAGAAGTTGTAACATTACCCCCCTTCTATGCAAGAAGTCACCAGCTTCTCAAGGCCAACCCTGGGTTGTCCAGGCATGATCCCTCCTAGACTCGTACCAGTGGATGCTGTTTTTGATGTCCTTCTGTGCTGTATCTACATGCCATCACATGGAGTTGAGGGTGACTCACAGTTGACAAAGTTCTCAGAGTGCAAGATCTCACTCTGCGTATGTCATTGTGTTTGGGTCTGTGGTGAGGGTGAGTCCTGTAAGGGCGCCAAGTGGGGCTGAAAGGTTGCAGAGGTTGGCTATGATGTACAAGGCTTCTAGGGAGGCAGCAGCGATGAGGGGGTTGGATTGGGGAATGGGAGCAGAGGTGATTTCTTCTTTGATGGGTGGTTCTTTGACAAGTTCAGGTGGGTGAATGTGCAAGTCATTGTCAGTGTAAGTCATTGTTTCGGTCTCGACAAAGATTTCAAGGGGGGGAGTAAAGACATCAAGCTTGGGAAGTTTGGTGGGGAATGAATAGGCAAGGGTGAGTATGGCAAGCAGGGTGGTAAGGACGAGTCCCCTGATGATAACTGAGGGGAAGAGGATGGAGATGAGAACAATGAGGATGGCAATGAAAGAGAACATCTTTGTGTATGCAGCGGTGGTTGGAAGACTAGGAAGTGGGAATCTTGGTCTTTTATAGGCTATGTGTGGGAGTGGTTTCATCAAAGTATTCCATGTCCCAGAATGAGTTGTCTGCATCAATAGAGAGGATTTCTTGTAAGAGTTGATCAGCTAGCACTTCTGGTCTGGGAGTGTTGGGTCATGTGGGAATCCTGTCAACTAAATGGGGTTCATGCAGTGGTCTAGGCAGGATTCGGTGCATAATTGTTCCCTGGTTTGTATGATGAATGATGCCCATGATCATTGGGTATCCAGGTTCCCATTCGAAGTTTTGGTAGTGGGGTGGTAGTGGTGGGTTTGGATATGGGGGTGGTGTTCCCCCATGTGGGATGTACAGATAGTTCAGAGGGAGGTCCAGATCTAGTGGTCCACTGGATGGGAAGTCGATCTTATCAGGGAATAGCGCAGCTGCATGGTGTAGGCAGGTCACTCCCACTGCTTCCAGGTCTCTTGTTTTGTCAGTGATCCACAGGTTTAATGCCCTCCACACTTCTCTGGTCTGGTGGTTCCTGATGATAATCTCGGCTGTTGTTTGGTGATTGGAGCTAGTTTGTGGTTTGTATACAGGGTGTAATGATGGTACTTTTGTTCGGTAGAGCAAGATTTTGCATAATTCAAGGAAGGCTGTTCCTATGGCATGTTGTCCTTGGTGGGGGTGAGTTCAATTAGGGAGTTGGATGATTAGATGTCTGAGCTTCGGGATAGATTGTCTAGGAGAGAATTGAGAGTAGGGGGAGGTGATGTTTTTGGTATATCTGGTATTTTGTTTGGTATTTTGTTTGAGAATCTGTTTGTTGCAATACTGAACCATGGTGTTTATAGCAGATTTCAACGGTTCTTATATGCTTTGAGGATGTCCATAGCATTTCTGAGGTTTGTTTTGGGTTCCCATGAGTTTTTGTTTGGTCCGTACCCCTTCCATTTGACTAGGTATTGATAGCCAGTTCCTTGCTTCCTGTGTGTAACAATTGCTTCTATTTCAAACTCTTCTTGTCCATTCACAAGATCAGGGGGTGGTTTTGTAAAGTTTGGTCCATGTGTCATTGTTTCCTTGTATGGGGTTAGTAATGTGGCATGAAACATGGGATGGATTTGCCATTGTTTGGGGAGTTTCAGTTTGTATGTAACAGGTCCTAGTACTTGTTCAATTGTGAAGGGTCCTTCTCTTTTTGGTGCTAGCTTTCTTGATTTGTAGGGTATTTGGAGGTTTCGGTTTTTGAGCCAGACTTTGTTTCCCTTTTCAAACTTAATGCTTTTGTCCTTTATTCTGAGCACCACCATTTGTCTGGCAAGCTCATGTGCAGCGAGTGCTTCTTCCCTGGCTTTCTGTAGCATTTGTAGTCGATCTTCAGCTGCAGGGGTTGTCATAGGGCGCACGGCTGTGGGAATTGCGACAGGGTTTGTTCCATACATTAGCTGAAACAGTGATGCTTTGATGGTATCATGGTATCAGTTATTGTGAGTGAATTCTGCGATTGGCAATAGCAATTTCCATTTGTGCAGTTCATTTGTACAGAACATTTGGAGGTAGACTTCTAGTTCCTGGTTGACTCATTCGGTTTCGCCATCTGTCTGAGGGTGATAGGCTGTGCTCATTCTATGGTTGATTCCCAGCGCCTTTCCTATTTCTTGGAATACCTTTGACGCAAACTGCAGTCCTCTGTCAGATATGAGGATGTCAGTGTTAAGGTTGATGCCCTCAGTTCATTACAGAGTCAACAGTGACAACTAGAGTCTCAGTCTAATCCCAGTCAATGGACAAAGTAGGCCTTGATGCTGTGCTAGGCAGTGACGAAGGTAGCTCAAGTGATTGTGAAAGGCGAGAGCAAGAAGATCATTCAGATGAGAGCAATACTCGACTAAGTTGGAACTAAGGAACTACAGTACATACGTGGGTTTATATACTGTCTAGAGGACAATGGAGAAGTATAAAAGGAAGTAAAACAAGGGGTGAAACCAGCAGGTGAAATGAGTAACAAAATATAGTGACAAAGTGAAGAAGAGCTATTGTAACAAGTAAGCAGTAGGGAAAGAAATCGTAACAGTCAGGTAGACCAAATCATTTGAAGTTCTCATTTATGTATAAGTTTGCAGCTTCTAGTGCATCGATTGTTTTGTTGCGAGGGGAAAAGGTTACCCCCTTTGTAAGGCCATGGTCCACCATGACCATGATTGAGTTGAAGCCATCAGCAACTGGTAGATCAGTAATGAAGTTGATTGTGACTTGTTGGAAAGGTCAAGTCACATTAGATTTGATTGGGTGTAGGGCAGGGGTATTTGGATGGGTGTTAACTTTCATTTGTTGGCAAAGTGCGCACCCTTCAATCCATTCTCGAGTATGTTTGTTCATTCCAGGCCACCAGTAGTTTTGTTTAAGTAATTCTAGGGTTTTGAATCATCCTGGGTGTCTGGCTGTGGGTGATTTGTGTGTGAGTTTGATGAGCTGGGTGTGTAATCCATCCTGATCTGGGACATATACTTTCCCTTGATAGTGCACGATGTGGTCGGAGTACATCCAGTCCTGGAGCTTTGATTTTATTGGTGGTGCACAATGATTCTGGATTACTTTGACTAGTATTTGTCCAAAGTTGTCCTTGGTCATGCCTTTGTGCAACTTCTCTGCTAGGTCATCTGCTATGAGTCTGATGAATCATTTGGGTGGTAGCACAGTGGTTTCTTCTGGGGTATCATTGGTCCCAATGTGGTCTGGCCATTGAGATAAGGCATCTGCTTCAAACATTTTGGTTCCTGGGACATGTTCTATTCGAAGATCAAATTTGCTTAAGAAGGAAGACCATCTTGCTTGTCTGGGGGTAAGGCACTGTGGGGTTCAATAAAAGGATAGGTTCTTGTGATCACAATGAACTATGGTGGTATGGGGTGATCCATGAAGGAAGTGTTGCCATGCTGCAAGTCCTTTGACAATTGCTAGTAACTCTCTATCATAAATCTGATAGTTTTGTTCTGTTGTAGTTAAGGCATGTGAGATGAAGCCACAGGGGTGTAGTAGTCCTGCTTCATCAGCTTGTTTCAATACTGCTCCTGTTGCTTTGTTCAAGGCATTGGTTTGCAGGATGAATGGTTGGGTGGTATCTGGCATTCGAAGTACTGGGGCAGTTGTAAATTGGTGTTTCAGGTCGTTAAATGCTGTTTGTCTTTCTGGTGTCCAGAGGAATGCTTCATTCTTCTTTGTGAGATCAATAAGTGGTTGAGCAAGAGTTGCAAAATTTCCAATGAATCGCCAGTAGAAGTTTCCAAATCCTAAGAAGGATTGCACCTGTTTGACCATTGTTGGCATTGGCCAGTCTGCTATTCCTGCCAGTTTGATTGGGTCCATTGTTATCTCCCCAGGTCTGATTATCATTCTGAGGAATTCAATTTCCTGAGTGCAAAATTTGCATTTTTCAAGTTTGAGGAACAAGTTGTTCTCTTTTAGCCATGTTGGGATGTGTTTTGTCTGGGTTTCTAAATCTGTGATTGTTGTCCCACATATTAGAATATTGTCCATGTAGATGATCAGCCATCCTTCATTGATCATATCTTGGAAGTATTCATTCATCATTGTCTGGAAGGTGGATGGGGAATTACATAGACCAAAGAACATGACAGTTGGTTTGTATAATCCTTTGTTGGTTATGAAGGCTGCCTTCTGTTGGAATATCTCATATCCAGACACTACAAGCATGACATATATATATTACATATATGGTAGTCAGTTTGTTTGTACTTCTTTACATGTGCATAATGAGTTGAACTCATCACCTTCGGAATGCTCGACATTTGTCATCCTCTCATGAACACTTCCTCTTCTCTCCGGGTCACAAGATCTACACCTCAGATTCCAACATGGTAGCAGCAAACATGTTGGTGACAGGACAGAAGTTGGAACATGATGAATATGGCAATTCAACAAGTCACACAGCCATGTCACAGGTCACTAGCCCCATTCAACAAAGCTATAGCCAAAGCCCTGGCACTTGTCTACAGGTACTCCTCAAGTCCCTGCACCCCATACCATCACAGCCATTTATCAACTATGTCAACAATCCCCATGTGCATTGATTCCAGCTCGAAATCGAACATCACAACCATTTGTCACGTCACATCACATGGCACAAGACTCTATACGAGAATGGGTACAACAGCCGCAAGCACTACCACTCTGAGACTTAACCCATGAAAGAGTTGGGCCATCAAGTCATGCCTCACAATGCGAGACACTATACAAGAATGGGCACAGTGGTCGCGAGCACAGACTCTCGGAGACCCAACCCATGAAAGTGTTACTAGAACGTCACGGCATCACACGAGTTTTTTTTTTTTTTTTTTTTTTAAATTGAAATGTATTAGTCGTGTCAACCTAAGTACTACATAGACCCCAGTTATAAGGGGAGGACAAACTAATTGTATCTAGCTTGTTCGAGAGGGGCGAAACCGACAGTGATTGCGGACTTATTTACATACTTGGGCAGGGTCTAGACCTGCTCTTCCTAAACAGACAACTAGTGAGAGGCCTTCAGAAAGCCTCTACGGGATTGAGTGTATGATGGGTAAGGCGTGCATTGGCATGCTGGCGAGATCTGACAAGTCGGTGGGATTTGACACATTTGAGACGCTGGGCTTCAAGGGCAGCCAGCGGTTTTGGTGTAAAGCATGCCCCGTAGAATGGGCAGAGGCATGAGATGGCAGAATGCGAGCCATCGCAGTTAAGGCACTTCAATGTGAGCGGAGATTCACTTTCGGCGGCAGCAGCACTGTGAGCCGAAGAGGGGTGGTTGCTGGCGCAATAGGTGCACCATGGAAGCTAGGAGACACACCGGTGAGAAGTGTGTCCCCATCTAAGGCAGACCCCACATTGGGGGGTAGGTTTGTCCATTGTCCACAGTTGAGTGCGACGAGTCCCAATGAAGGAGACGTCAGTTTGGAGGAGGCGACGGGCTCTGGAGCCTGCGCGATCATCGTATATTTCGCACCTGACAGTGCCGGAGAGGGGGACGGCGCATCCTACCTGCTTTGGAAAAACAAAAGCCAGGCTTGAAGAAGACCACATCGGCCCACTTCGGGTGGGCAGCAATGCATGCTTGAACATCTGTGTTAGTGAACCCTGTACCATCTGGGCGGGGGGTGGGGGTGTGGGGGAACTTGATGGCAGATGTGGTGGGGCGACCCAGACAGGTGACTTCTCCGGAGGTAGCGGTTCGCAAAGCAACTGTAATCCTGTCAACATTGGACGAGGAGGGGGGTTTTTGGAGGATGACTTCAAAATCACCATGCAAAGTCCAGGAGGCGGAGACCATTCAGTTGGTCTCCAGGGAGGTAGCAGCCAAGATTGTTGGAGCCGGCGGTCAAGGAGTAGCCCCATCCCCCGAGGGATGTAGGACTATTTTGTTGGTCTTCATGCCCTGGGTAAGGCAGGATTTCACACGTTTCATTGTAGTGGAGATAACCAGTTTCATGTGAAGGGGAATAGCAGGGGGGGCTGAGGTTTGTGCAGGCAGGGGGGTGGTGGCTACAGTTGCATAGGAGGGTCCTGGAATTCTGGCTCTTCCAGGTGTGGCTGGCATGTGTGGGGGCCACGGGGTTCCACCAAAAGGGGCTGGGGTGGCCGGGTGGAAATGTGGGAGGTTCAGAGATCTGAGGTGGGAAGGAGTGGCTGGGGGGGGAACCCTGAGTCCGCCTGGGGTCATCGGAGTAGCAGGTGGGAGGGGGGCATAGTCCCCCATCGTCATCTGCTGTAGCAGTGTGGTATCAGGAAGTACCATAGTAGGGACTCCTATAGCCCTAGGAGTTGCCAGGGAGGGAGGCACTGTAGTGGGGATGAAGTGGTTCTGCAATATGCTCCACAATGTTTGCAGTTGTATCATTCCTCACAAAGGGGTGACGTTGGCACAATGGAGGGCTTGTTGAGCAAATTCCAGGGCCATGTAGCAGTTTGTTTCCAGTTCAAGTGGATCAACATCTGGGGAGTCATAGTATGCTGTCAAGCCCTCCTCATAGGGCAGGTCCAGCAGGGAGGCCTCTTCATGAGTAAGCTCCGGGGAAAACGAAGGGTCTATGTAGGCGTCTGAGAGCCCCGAGGTTGAGGTAGACACATCTTCTGGCCAGGAGCTCCTGGCGCGAGCCAATTCATCCAGTAGCATCTGGGGCACAGAGTGCCCCTTGGCTTCCAGACTACGGCAAGCGTCATGAAGACTCCCAACTATCCGACGGCGAGTATCCTCGTCCATAGGCAGATCCGAACCTTGCAATAAATGAGAAGAGCCAGAGGAGGGGGGGGCAGAGCCCCGCCCTCGACCATGACCACGACCTGGGGGGGCCATGGTTGCTAATCCAAAACGGGAAGGTGGTGGTTCGGGTCCAAGAGGCGGTGGCGTCACACGAGTGACACGACCAAGACACATGAATGCCATCTGGCTCGAGGGGAAGATCTGGACACCAATCCAGTCAACATTCAAAGGAGATGAAGGCTAGGCAGGAGAATGAAAGAAGGGAAGACAAGGAGTAGGCAGCGAACGTCGAAACACCAAGCCTCGCACATTGAACTGTCACTCAGTGTGACACACTGCATGCAATGGCACTCGACGATCCACACAGTGGCACGCACTCAGCGCACTCACTCTACAAGCCCCCAGGTTCACTTCAAGCATAGTCCTACATCAAGCTATACCATCTATTACCCCTACCTATGCGAATTCCATCCAAAATCCCGAACTCAAACATACGGTCACAGACCGTTATGTCACACGTCACATAGCACGACACATCACTCCCAACGGACACAGCGACATCGCTCGCATCAACGTGCTCGACGCACCAATCCAGGGAGATGGGAAAAGGATGAAGGAAGTAGGATGAGGAGGAGAGAAGGACAAGTAGGTGAGGACTCGGCAGGAGAAGGAAGGAAGGGCAAACAGAGTAGGTGAGTAGAAGTAGACACACAGGATGACTGCCAGCCACGCTGCCAAGTAAACGACAATCGGCAACGTCCAGCACGACGTTAAACTGCCCCTCTGTCCAACACGACATTAAACTGTATGCAGCACACGCTCACCACATTCAAAACGACGAAATGGGCACAATCCAGTGCAGGTCCATCAAGACCTTAATAAACTGAACCCGGAATCGCAGCGGCCAATGGAATGCATCAACAGGAGTGCCCAGCATGGCATTAAACTGCGCCTATTGATGCAACGGCAACACAACTCGATGGAGTGGTCCAGCAAGACCTTAAACTACACCCATCGACATGTGCACACACCCCGAGCCAACAATGCCTCGAAACAGATATGAATGATGGTACAGCGACTGCCAACGACCCAGTGCTTGACACGCACATCAAATATCAACACCAACATGCACTGGCACTCACGCACACATCAAGAATTGTCAACAAACGATTCACCCCACTACACATGACCTTCGCGCCGCACACCAATGCCTATGGGCTTGTCACCTTTGTGCCACATACAACACGCCTACGTGCTCATCAAGATTCATTCGGGAAATGAATCAAACAATTCGACAACATGTGCCGACATGTTTTATCATTCATTTCATGAAGTTCAACACTCATTTAAGAAGTCACTCATTGAGGGGGAGTAAGTAATGCTCCAATTTTTCACTCTCTTATTTACATGCTTCTTGGTCTGAGGGGGAGTGTTGGAATATCTCATATCCAGACACTACAAGCATGACATATATATATTACATATATGGTAGTCAGTTTGTTTGTACTTCTTTACATGTGCATAATGAGTTGAACTCATCACCTTTGGAATGCTTGACATTCGTCATCCTCTCATGAACACTTCCTCTTCTCTCTGGGTCACAAGATCTACACCTTGGATTCCAACACCTTCCATTTGTCTCCCTCCTTTATTTGGACATTATTGTATCCCCATCGGAGATCTAGCTTTGTAAAATATTGAGCACCAGATAGTTTGGTCATTAGATCAGAGATTAGTGGTAGTGGGTACGTGTTTTTTATCATCCATTCATTTAGGTATCAGTAGTCTTGGCATGGTCAGAGCACTCTGCTTTCCTTTTTTGCAACAAAGAAGAATGGTGAGGCCTGTGGGGATTTGGATGGTCTAATATATCCTTTAGCCAGCTGTTCAGTGATCCATTCATCAAGGGATGATTGTTCTTTTATCGATAGTGGATAGATCTTGCTGACTTTTGGGGTAAATCCATTTTTGAGATCGATTGCATGGTCCCACATGTGCCTAATTGGGAATCATTCTGAAGCTGCTTTTTCAAAGGTAGATTTCCATTCCTGACATTTGTCTGGTAGATTTGTTGAGGTCTCCTTGTGTAGTGTATGTTCTAGTGCTTGTGATGCTGAAGTTTTAACCCTGATCCAGTACTCATTAATTTCCTGATCCAAATTCTTCGCCATTCACCTTATTGGTTTTTCTGGGGCTAGGTGATCAAATAGAAGGGTCCATTCTTTCCAATTTATTGCTGGGTTGTATTTTTCTAACCAGGGGAGTTCAAGTATAAGTTTCTGGTCTCCCAGTTTGGTGATCAGGAAGTTTGTTTCGATTTGCTGATTTCCAATGTGATATGGGATTCGGACTTTATGTGTGATCATTCCATTTAGATTAACTGTTCCATCAGCATTCTTGACTCATATTGGTCAGGTTAATGCTTCTTTGTTCAATGTTTTTGTTATGCTTTCATCAATAAAGTTTCCTTCTGCTCCACAGTCAATGAGGGCAGATATTTCAGCAGGTAATTTGGGTGATTGGACAGTTATTGAGAGTCATTGATTATTATTCAATCTTACTATTACAGAGTCGAGTGCTAACTGTCCATAATCATTCTTGGAGGTTCCAACCACTTTCTGGTTCCTCCACTTTAAAAACCCTCAGTTTCTAGGTCAGTGAGGAGAGAGTCTCATTCCTCAGTGCTGAGTGCTGCAATCATTGTGCGAATTTTCTTGGCATTGTTATCCTCAGTGATTGTTCTGGTGAATCATCCTGGAGGAGGCAGATTTTTGGTATCTTTCTTCAGGCAGTTTCAGGATAAGTGACTGATGGTTCCACATCTGAAACACTTCCCAGAATGCATGTATTCCTCTCGTTGTCCATCAGTTAGGTGTCTAATTGTTATGGCATTAACTGTTTTAGATCCTCCTGTTTTACTGAATTGTCACCCTGTTTCGGTGGTTTTTCCCAGTGCTTTCATCATTTCCCATGCTGCATTGAGTTGTTCAGCCTTTCTGTAGGCGTCTGTGATAGCTTTAAAGTCGCCTTGTCCCTCGAGAATTTTAGCAGCAATGGTAGTTGGTAAGCCTCAAATGAAGGCCTGAAGCTGGGCAGTGATTCCAGTTAATCCCAAAGATCCTATGAGCATTCTGAATTTTCGGATGTAAATCAGGACAGTGATCTCTCCTCCAACTCGTAATTTAGTGAGCTCATTCAGCACTCTGACTGCAGTGTTGACTTCTCCCCAGTCTTCAAGGAATCATTTGACAAAGGTGTCATAGTTTTCCCAGGTGAGTCCATCTTTTTTGTCCAGCTGATCGCATATTATCTCTTTCCAGTCATCTAGTTCCTTTTCTAGGCACTGGAGGACATATCTTATTTTCTTTTCATGTTTCCCCTCATAGTTGTGGGCATTTATGGCAAAGAAGTCACTAAACCAGTTGATGAATGATCTGGCTTTGGTCCAATCTCCTGTGAAGATTTGTGCTGAAACTGGTTTGATGTCTCCCCTTGGGGTATCAGTGGTTTCAGTGTTAGTTGCCATTTGTTTTGTGTCAGTTTCAGCATTGGTTTCAGGTTTTGGGTTTCCTAGTTCATGTTCAATCTGTTTCTGTTCTAAAAAGGTGTACCACCCAGCAATAGCTCCTTCAGGAAGGGCATAGTATGGGTCGGTGCCATTGAAATCAAATTCATTGTCACAGTATTCTTCCCACCAGAGGGTTTCCTTTGGTCTTTCAAAGTATAGTTCTGGTTCTTCTTCTGGTTCTTTTTGTTCATTTCTCCACTCAACCCAAAGTGTTCCAGGTAGTGCGAGTTCACTTCCTTCAGTGTAATCTCCCTCAAAGTATTCATCAGATACTGGGGTGTTCTTGTTCTTTCCTACTCCTCAAAATTCCCAATGCTTGTGTAGTGTCAAGAAAAAGAGCTCCTGTCCCTCCAGATAATATGTTCCTTTGTAGAGAAAGGATTTGTTTGGTGGTCTCTGGCTAGAGAGTCTGGTTTTGGGTCGTTTTGGATCTATATTGTCTGGCTAGTGACAATGCACTAAGCAGTTCAGTGAGTTCCAACTTGTGTTAAGGTTGATGCCCTCAGTTCATTACAAGGTCAACAGTTGTGACTAGAGTCTCAGTCTAATCCCAGTCAATGGACAAAGTAGGCCTCAATGCTGTGCTAGACAACGAGGAAGGTAGCTCAAGCAGTTGTGGAAGGTGAGAGTGAGAGGATCATTCAGATGAGAGCAATACTCGACTAAGTTGGAACTAAGGAACTATGGTACATGTGTGGGTTTATATACTGTCTGGAGGACAATGGGGAAGTATAAAAGGAAGTAAGACAAGGGGCAAAACAGGTAGGTGAAACAAGTAGCAGAATATAGCAATGAAGTGAAGAAGAGCTATTGTGTCAGGACTGCCCTAGACACAACCTATCTGACTTGAGCGATGACTTGTTAGGTCTGAAACGATTCTGATTGCTCTGTAGCTATGTCTAGTGACAATAGACTATCTAGAGACTTAAGAGTCTCCTACGCTAAACTACGGCCCTTATATACCACTTCTCCTGGTCTGTGCACAGACAGCGCGCAGCTAAAGTCCCTCATGCCGGGATCAATGTGCAGCAGCCGATCTGCGCTCATCTAACCATCTATGGAGAGATCCTCCCACACCCAACTCCTGGGTTGTCCGCATTCGGCCTTCCTATTGTTCAGGACTTCAGCCGATTCCCATGCACGCCGTACCGTTGACTTGGTACTCTTCGGCGTTCCCATGTCGCCCCTCAGGCGCCGTGCCGCCCATGATTCCTTTCATGGCGTAGGCCCATCATCGGGCCGCAACTCCTGTCAGCACTCGGTCTATCTCCATAGCCAATGCTGACCTAACCTCCTTCCTAATAGGGACTGCAGTTCACGTAGGCCATCCTCCTATAGTCCCGTTGCGTAGTCTTGCTCGTAGACGTTTGAGCTTGATGAAATAGATAAAAAGAAAAGAAAAAGATCTTCCGACTCCTCATGACCATTCCTTCATAAGTGTCATTGATGTCGTTACTGTAAAGTTTGAAATGAGAGGTATGCTCATAACATCACCCCCCCCTCAAGGCCTCGCGTCCCGAGAGGCTGACGTGGCGGAGTCCACATATCTGGGATCCTCCTTCATTCTAGCATAGAACGCGGCCAAGCGCGCTTGTTGAACGTTGGGCGACAGCCCGGTTTGGTCTGAGTCGACGTCCTCAACATCCTCAATGGTGGTCCTGTATCTGACCAATGGTTTTTCCAGGCATTTTGCGCCTTTGATCCTCCTCTGTCGGTCTTCCTCCGACTCACTGCTTTCTCTAACAGTCACTTCCTTCTCCTTTTTTAAGATTCTCTTGGCGAGTACCGCCATATCTTTCTCCTGAGCTCTTCATTCCTCCTCTAGCTCCTCCTCTTCCGTCTTTCGGGGGAAATTAAGCACGGGTTTAGACCGCCCGCCGCGCTCCAGGTCTCTGGAGAATGTCCCATCGGTGTCATCTGGCAGCTCCATGATTGCTGCTCTATCGCCTTTCCAATTGCGCCATCTGCGCTCCATGTTCTCCAGGTATTTTGGCCCGAAACGGCCATCTTCCCATCCAAACAATTTCTGCCGATCCTTCCAGTGAGTTCCCCGGCTTTTGTTGTGCCTTGATGCACTAATGGGTTTTTTGGGTGCTTTTGGACCCTGTTTCGGCTCTGTTTCAGTGTACTGGATATATAGAATCCCATCTCGAATGTTTCTGACGAGTTTGGGAGCGTCGGGATTTGCTTTATGGAATTTCTTGACAATGGCTGGTGCATTGACGACATTTTTTACTGGTTCCCAAGTGGCCTCTTCCACTGGGTAATTTTTCCATTTTACAAGGTATTCCAGCCTCGCTCCTCCCCTGCCGCTGACTCGGCTTTCTAGGATTTCTTCAACTTCATATTCTCCCTCTTGCAATTCTTCCACCATTTGCGCATCCTTGCACGCTGCTGCCTTAGCTTGTTGTTTCGGGAAGACCGGTTCCCTATACGGCTTCAAAAGGACTTCGTTGAAGACGTTGTAGACCTTCCATGAGGCCGGAATTTTTAGTTTGTACGAGGACTCTCCTACTTTCGCAATTACTTCCAAAGGTCCAACAAATTTTCCGTCTAATTTCTTTGTTGCTCGAATGACTGGTAAATTCTCCGTGCTGAGATAAACCTTGTCCCCAGGTTTATACTCGATAGCCTGTTTTCGGTGAGTATCGTAGCGCTCTTTCATAACTTGCGCTGCCTTTTCCAATGCCATCTTTGCTTTGGCATGAACGTCTTCTAATTCTTTTGCTAGCTGTTCGACAGCTACTGCCTTCAGGGCGTAAGTCGGATTGAGACCCTTGTTGGGATGCCTCCCGTAATTCATGTAAAAGGGAGTGAATCCCGTGGCTGAGTGTACCCGATCATTGTGGCAGAACTGAGCCACAGATAACCAATCTGACCAGTTATCTTGTCAGTTGTTAACAAAGATGGTTAGAAACTCTTTTAACTCCTGATTGACACGTTCTGTCTGTCCATCTGTTTGCGGGTGGTAGGCAGTAGACCTGTTGGCTTTGATTCCCAACATTCCATATAGGTCTGTCATGAATTTTGAGGCGAATTGCGGTCCTCTGTTGCTAATTACTTTTCGGGGGAGACCATGCTCCCTGAATACGTTGTCCCGGAACAACACGGCTGTTCCTTGCGAAGTGATGTCTGACGTGGTAGGTAGAAAGTAGGTTTTCTTGGTAAACCTATCTACAATAACTAAAACCATATTGTTTCCTTTCGATTCAGGAAGTGGTCCTACGAAGTCGACTGAGATAACCTCCCAAGGTTCCGTCGGAACTTCGTTAGGTCGTAATGGCGCTGCTCGGGCAGTCCTGTCCGGCTTTGCTTTCTGGCATGTTTCACAGCCAGGAATGTACTTCTCAATATCCTTTCGCATGTTAGGCCACCAAAAGTTCCTGGTGAGCGATTCCAATGTTTTCGCCACTCCGGAATGTCCCCATGAGTGGTGGATAGCGATAACGTCCTCTCGAAGTGCCGTTACTGCTGGGACGTATACTCGTCCTTGCCATGTTACCAGTCCTTTCTCCAGTTTGTATTCTCCACCAGTGGTTTCCAGGCCCTTGACTACTTGAGTTTCCCATTGTCGACGAGGGACATCCCTAATGTCATTGATAATGTCATCTATTGCTCGATCATCATTGAGGACTTTAACAAAGAGATGTTCTTTAAGGAGGATGACGCCTTCATTGTCATTTTCTCCTTTGTCATGCCCCGCTCGTCGGGATAATAAATCTGCTTTGGTATTCGACTTCCCACTTCGATGTTTTATTGTGAAGTTGTAGTCCTGCAGATCTGTAACCCATCTCGCCTGTCGCCTATTTAGATTCTGTGCCTTTCTGAAATATGTTAGGTTCTGATGATCCGTCAGAACTTCAATGGTTTGAGTTGCTCCTTTGAGGTAGTGCGCCCATTCGTAGAAGGCGTGCATTACCGCAAGCATTTCTTTATCATATATTTCATAGTTGCGTTTGGCGTCGTTGAGCGATTTTGAAATAAAGGCTACGGGTTTCCATAGTCCATCCTCCGTTTGCTGAGACAAGATCCCCCCTATAGCAAAATCTGAGGCATCCACTTCTACTCGGAACTGTCCTTCTTCGTTGGGGATCCGAAGCACCACCTCCTTTGCTATCGTTGTTTTAAGTCTATCAAAGGCTTCGTCCTGCAGCTGTGTCCACAGCCATTCTTCTTTTCCCATAAGCCGTGTCAGTGGCTTGGCCAGTTTCGCGAAGTCCCGTACAAATCGTCGATAGAAATTAACAAAACCCAGGAACTGCTGAACTTCTTTTTTACACGTGGGTTTTGGCCATTCTGATACTGCTTTCACCTTGGCAGGATCCATTCGAATGGTATCTTTTCCGATGATGACTCCGAGGAAATCGATTTCATTTTTATCGAAGAAGCACTTCTCCGGTTTAAGTGAGAGTTTATGCTTCTCCAATTTCTCCAGTATTCGATTTACATGCCTGGTATGTTCTTCTTGATTTTTTGAGAATACCAAGATGTCGTCCATGTAAATAACCACCCATCCTTCAGCTATCTCGACTCGGAAGATGTCATTCATCATAGTCTGGAAAGTTGCAGGTGAATTGGTGAGTCCGAAGAACATAACAAGCGGTTCAAAGAGTCCCCGATTTGTTCGAAAAGCAGCCTTCCATTCATCACCCTCCTTTATCCTTACGTTGTTATATCCCCAACGTATGTCCATTTTTGAAAAGACCTTTGCTTGGGATAGCTGATCTACCAATTCCCCAATCAAAGGTAAAGGGTATCGATTTTTGACTGTCATTTCGTTCAACTTTCTGTAATCCTGTACAGGTCGGAGTTTTCCATCTTTTTTCTTAACAAAGAAGAAAGGCGACGCCATGGGTGATTTACTGGCTTGAATTCGTCCAGAATCCAAGTTTTCCTTAAGGAACTCGTCCAACTGTTGTTGTTCATCTCGATTAAGAGGATAGATCTTGCAATCTACAGGAGTTGAACCAGGTATAAGTTCGATTGCATGATCCCATCGTCGTCTCGGTGGAAGTTCATCAAAGGTTTCTTTCTCGAATACCTTCCTGTGCTTCAGATAGTGGCGGGGAACTGCTTCCTCCAGTGTACGCTTCTTTTCTGTTTTCGCCTGCTCCGCAGCTATCTTGGTGGCGGTTGAGGCAAAAGCTCGGACTCGTAATTCTGGTTCTCTGATATGTACTGCTAGGAGGCGCTCCCCTTCATTCAAATGATATGACATGTCGATCTCATCCTTGGGTTCCTGCACCAAGGATGGTTTCCAGCAAGTACCGGGACACCGGTTGAACTCCAAGGATTTCTTTTTCCAATTAATGGTTGGATTGTGATGTTCCAACCAATCGTGACCGAGGAAGAGATCGGTTTTGCTTAATCTGGCCACGGCACAGTCCATTACTTCCTCATGGGCTCCTATTCGTAGTTTGAACTGGACAAAGTATTCTACGCTCCCAGATCCGTTGCATGTTCCATCCGCATTATATACTGGGATCGGGCGTAGAAGCTTTTTCTTGTTCATTTTATGCTTTTCCACAAACTCCTCACTTATGCATGAAGAAGTGCAGCTGGAGTCTAGTAACATGGTTATGTTCGAGGGCTGCAGCGTGTCCATTGTTGTTAATGTTCCTTTTAGATCTAACTCTTGTCTTCCTACTCCTTGTACTACTTTTTCTCGTAAGTGTACTAGGTTCCATAGGGCCTCGGTTTCTGATAGTGAATTTAACTGCTGGACCAGTTCCTTGTTTACTTCTTTTATTCTTTTGGGTTCCACCCATTGCCTCAGGCATTCGATTGCTGTCTGCTCTGGTTGCTGCCAGATGCGTTTTAATACCCAAGGGGCAGTCCAGACTTTTAATCTTTTTTCTGGTTTTACGCTCGTTTCTAAATTTCTTATACGATGTACGTTCCCACTGCATTCATAGAGTAAATCATGCACGTCAATTGCAGAGTCTACTGGTACTAATACATCGTTACAAGAATTTGAACTTGAAGCCAGTTGAACAGAGCGTTCGTTCACTGGCTGTCTCCAAAATCCGAAACCTCCTCGATTTTGGCACATCCTTCCAGGGTCGTTTCCCCGTTATCTATCATTCGTATCACTCTCTTTCCTTTATCCTTGGTGGCTTCCTTCTTCCAACATCTTTCCACTGTATGTCCTTTTCTTCCACAGTTGCTGCATTCCGGTATGGGTTTCCTCCCTCATGGTAGCGGGCAGTGGCGACTGTAATGTCCTTCTTTTTCGCAATTGTAACACCATGGCTTGACATCTTGTTTTTTATCTACGTCCATGGCATCTGGGTCTCGACTCCTCGACGTAAAGGGGGCTGGTGCCTTATACTGGTACTGAGGACGGGGATTACTGCTCGGAGTTTGCTCCCTGTATTCTTGTCGGCTTTTTGGGAAGCCGTACGCTTCGTTGGCCTTTCTGTATGCTCGGGCTAATGCGGTTACTCGCGTTTGTATTTGAAGAAGCGTAGCATTGTCGGGAAGTCCTCTGTATCGAATCAAGTCCCGTCCTAGGGCTGGGTTCAGATTACTCTGAAATTGGGATATCAAGGCCTGGTTGTTCCAGTCGGTAAGTGCGGTGAGGGAATTGAACTTGATAATGTAGTCCTCAACCATCATTGTTCCCTGCCGCAACTTTAGTAAGGCTTCTATTGCCTTTTCCTTTGTCTCGGTTGACATGAAGAAATCGTGCATCTGATTTTTGAAATCGACCCAATCCATGAACGGGAATTGGTTAACTAATGGTCTCCTTATCCATGCTTGATTGTCTTCCGTTGATTCTCCCTCATTGAGCTGTTGCCAATTGAGGAGTGGACTCCACCCGTTATTGTCGATTTTATCCTGGAACTCCTGTAGTGCTTCTTGGAGTGCTTTGAGCTTGACGCTGCTCCAATCTGCTGCTCTATCCCCTTTTCCACCTTTCATCCGGTATAGGCATATGGAAATCATCCGTTTTGGATCCGTTTCCCTTGATAACATAAAATATGTTCCCATTTGCCGCAACCATCCATCAACAGTTCTAGGATCTCCCTGATAGTAGTCGGGCATTTCTGCTTTGGTTAGAGGTCCTGGCTCTGGACGTGAACTCCTCTGGTATTCATTTATTATAGCGACAAGGGCTTGTCCAGCACTGGTGACAGCTCTTTGTCGTTCCTCCTCCTGGCGGTGAATCTCGTTTTCCCTTGCTGCTACTGCTGTCGCAGGTTGGGTGTCTGCAAGAGGTTCCAGAGTTTCGGTGTCCATCCAATGATTTCTCCATCCGAGTATCACATGGTAGGCTTGTGTAACCATGTCTACTGTGAGTCGGAAGTTTCCGACGCCGACGCGATGCGACCCGTACCCTTGCCACATCATTGCCTTCATCCAGGGCCATCCATTCGGTTCCCCAGATACCCTGGCGCAATGCCACATACGATTGCACCCTTTAGTCCGTCTCCAATAGATTGGTCGATCCTCGTCCATGAGTTCTGGATCCCATCCGTATATTTCCCGGATTGTTGGATATGCGGGCCATTTGTAAGCGTTCCAGTATTTCCGCTTTACTAGCCATAGATAGCAATATCCGGGGTATTTTGGGTGCAACTTATTTTGTTGCCGCTCCGTTAGGTTGGGACGTTCATTTCGTAGACAAGGGTCAATCTCTACCAGAGCTGCCGCTGCGTCTGATCGCGCTGGTTGCTCTGGTAGTTCGAGATCGTCTTCTTCTCCCAAACTTATTATTTCGCCTGTTTCGGGGCTCCCTGCCTGTTCTGCTCCTATTTTATAATGTCCCATTCCTTCTCGGTTTAGGCATTCAACGTGAAACCACCCTCTTGTGTTACTATTATATTTTTCGATGTGTAACATGTTTGATTTTGAGTAGGTTTTTCGTATGATGGTGGTGACATTTTCGTCTCGGAGGCTCCTGTCCCAGTTACAGATTTCCTGCAATTGTGGGTAGGCTGGCCACAAGAATTCGTTCCAGTAATCTTTCTTTATTAATACCAGGTAACAATATCCTGGTATGTCGGGGTGTAACCCGCTGTCGACCCATGACATCCGTGGGTAGGGATAGGGAAGCCAAAATTCTTTTTCAACATTTCTTCTCCACTGGTCGATTTGTCGCTTTTTATGGGCATTGTTTGCCCCTTGAGGATACTCCTCAGTTGATAGCCAATCTGCTGTGGTAGGAACTCCACCATTCCAGTGTGCTGCGTCTCCTCCCGCATTAATGACTTTGGCCCTGCTTTCTCCATCAGCTAGTGCTGCCGCTGCGTATGATCGCGCTGGTTGCACTACTGGTTTCTGTTCCATAACTGCCGGGTATGTTCGTCCGGCTGCCTGATTGACTGCCTCTTGGACAGTTACTGTTGATCGCAAGTCAACTCGTTTAATGGGCGTGGTGGCGAGAGGTCGATTTTTCAACCGATGTTTGGATTTTGACTGTCCTCCAAAGCGTACCGTCCAGGTATAGTGAGAAACTTTGTGTAGATCCACGAGTTCATCCCATGTATATTCGATGTCATCTCGTCGTACGGCGGATTCTTCAACGATATGACATCGACTTGGTCGAATACTGTCCTGGATCGCAAAAACCACTGTATCATCCCGGAGCTCCAGTTCCCAATTGACGATGTCATAGAGGGTAGGCCAGGCAGGCCAGTTGAATTTGTCGTAGTATTCCTCTTTAAACAGATACATGTAGCAGTATCCGTTTTGTCTCCATTGATCAGGAGCTATTGGACTTCTTGCTGCTGGTCCCAGTAAATATGCTTTAACGTGGGCTCGCCATCCCAATAACCTGGCTTTGTGATCGTTCCAGGTGTCTTCTCCTATTTCGGATAAGAAATGGTCCAAGCCAATGGTTCGGAGTTTTTCGATTGGCTCCATGAGCAAGCGTTCTGGCGTTGTAGGAAGGATTCGTCCTGGTGGTTTGGTGACGAGTAAGGGATCGTATCTGATTCCTTTGCGACGTTCCTCTTCCTCTCGCCCGTACTTCCACTTGGCGTAGCGAGTGGCCCGTATGTTACCGTTCATGGCATGTATCCATGCATTCCAGTCTTCGTGTGACATGGTCATGCCTTCGTGAGCATACAATTCCTCCACATGATGAGCGCATTGTAGTTGCTCAACCGCTACCCGATATCGTCTAATGGCTTTGTCTCCGTTGTTGATTAATATCAGCCATTGGTTGTATTTGGACGAAATAAGAGCCAGCCAGATTGGATTGGAAGTGTCGCCCTTATACTGGTCCTCTAATAGTTGTATGAGAACCTGGTACTCTCGTTCGGCCTTGCGCATGGCGCGTTCGGCACGTAATACTGCTCTGGTAGCAGCTCGTTCGGCTAGAAGGGCCTCCCATGCTTCCTTCTGCTCGAGCTCTTGTTGGAGCTCCCTCTCTCGTAATAATTGTTGTGCCTCGGCACGTTCTCTTTTTCGCTCATTTTTGCGGTATTGCCAGTACCACCTGACGTGGTTGTCATATCGGCATACGATGGTGTCGCCGATAAAGGTGGGTGTCCTTGTGAGGACAAGTTCGGTGTTTTTAGCCCAGTCCGCCTCGAAGATCTGACCGATTTCTGAGAGTGTCGCCTGGGCGTATGGGAGTACATATTGGAAATGGCAATTCATTGTGCCGAGGGATGGTGTAAGGACGTTTCCTGTAAAAATAATCTTCAACCAAGTTCAGGCCCTCCACTGACACTTGATCTGTTCCTTGCGGCAGTCGAAAAAATCCGCGCCTATCGATGATGTCTCTTGGGAAACAAGAGAGATATTGTCTGCAGTGTTGTGGGTCTGCAAGCTACTAATTGGGCACACCCGGCACTTCACCTCACTATCTTTGTGCCTAGTTATCACCCCGAAGTCAGGTAGGGGTGCTAGTACAGGGAGTGTGTGAGGAATTTGAGATCAGCCTTGATATGTGACACCAATTAGGTTTCTTCGCTCGTTCCTTGAGCTTTTCCGCAACTGCAGTGTATGTTACCCCGAGCGTGTCTATGGTCTCCTGCCTACACTGCTCTCGGGCGAACTCGTACTCTCGTCTGCAACTGTTTTGTAGACAGGCCCAACGGGCGAATTGAGGATCTCTCGTTCGAGACCCGTTGACAGTATGTGTGTCGAAGTCGATGTCGCCAACGGTTCCGGGATAATCGGATTACAACCGTCAAAGTACGAACTAGGCTTCTGATTGTCGGGAGCAACTACGAGCGACGTGCTCGGTGCTGGACGGCACAGAAGGGTAGAGAAGAAAGTCTCTAGATTATGTCAGGACTGCCCTAGACACAACCTATCTGACTCGAGCGATGACTTGTTAGGTCTGAAACGATTCTGATTGCTCTGTAGCTATGTCTAGTGACAATAGACTATCTAGAGACTTAAGAGTCTCCTATGCTAAACTACGGCCCTTATATACCGCTTCTCCTGGTCTGTGCGCAGACAGCGCGCAGCTAAAGTCCCTCATGCCGGGATCAATGCGCAGCAGCCGATCTGCGCTCATCTAACCATCTATGGAGAGATCCTCCCACACCCAACTCCTGGGTTGTCCGCATTCGGCCTTCCTATTGTTCAGGACTTCGGCCAATTCCCATGCACGCCGTACCGTTGACTTGGTACTCTTCAGCATTCCCATGTCGCCCCTCAGGCGCCGTGCCGCCCATGATTCCTTTCATGGCGTAGGCCCATCATCGGGCCGCAACTCCTGTCGGCACTCAGTCTATCTCCATAGCCGATGCTGACCTAACCTCCTTCCTAATAGGGACCGCAGTTCACGTAGGCCATCCTCCTATAGTCCCGTTGCGTAGTCTTGCTCGTAGACGTTTGAGCTTGATAAAATAGATAAAAAGAAAAGAAAAAGATCTTCCGACTCCTCGTGACCATTCCTTCATAAGTGTCATTGATGTCGTTACTGTAAAGTTTGAAATGAGAGGTATGCTCATAACATATTGTAGCAAATAAATGTTAGAGAAAAGAAGTTGTAACAACTTGGGAAAACTATGACACTTTCATCACTCAATTCCTTGAAGACTGGGGAGAAGTAAACACTGCAGTCAGAGTGCTAAATGAGCTCACAAAACTATGAGTTGGAGGAGAAATCACTGTGCCAATCTATGTCCAAAAATTTAGAATGCTCATCAGATCCTCTGGACTAACTGGGATCACTGCCCAACTTCAGGCCTTTGTCCAAGGTCTACCAACCACCATTGCTGCTAAAATCCTTGAAGGACAGGGTGACTTTAAAGCTATCACAGATGCCTACAGAAAAGCTGAGCAGCTTAATGCAGCATGGGAAATGATGAAAGCATTGGGAACAACTGCTGAGCCATGACATTGGTTCAACAGGGCAGGAGGATCTAAAACAGTTAACACCATAATGATGGGATGTCTAACTGATGGACAATGGGAAGAGTACATGCATTCTGGGAAGTGTTTTAGATGTGGAATCATTGGTCACTTGTCTTGAAACTGCCCAAAGAAAGATACCACCAAAAATCTGCCTCCTCCAGGGCAATTCACCAGAACAATTACTGAGGAAAACAATGCCAAGAAAATTCATGCAATGATTGCAGTGCTCAACATGGAGGATTGAAACAATCTCCTCAGCAACCTCAAAACTGAGGGTTTTTTAAGTGGAGGAACCAGAAAGTGGTTGGAACCTCCAAAAACAATTATGGACAGTTAGCACTCAACTCTGTAATAGTATGATCAAATAACAATCAATGATTATCAATAACTGTCCAATCACCCAAATTACCTGCTGAAATATCTGCCCTTGTTGATTGTGGGGCAGAAGGAAACTTTATCAATGACACAATAATGAAAAACATGAACAAAGAAATGTTAGCCTGGCCAATATGAGCCAAGAATGATGGAACAGTTAATTCCAATGGGATGATCACACACAAAGTCAAAATTCAGTACCACATTGGGAATCGACAAATCGAAACCAACTTCTTGATCACTAAACTAGGAGATCAAAAACTCATACTTGGACTCCCTTGGCTAGAAAAGCATAACCCAGCAATAAATTGGAGAGAACAAATGCTTCAATTCAATCATTTCACACCAGATGAGAAACCAATGAGACAGATAAAGAAGGATCTAGATCAAGAAATCAAAAAATACTGGATCAGGGTTAAGACATCAGCATCACAAAATCTGGAACATACATTACACAAAGAAACTGCAACAACTACCCTACCAGATGAATACCAGGAATGGAGATCCACATTTGAAAAAACAGCCTCAGAATGATTCCCAACTAGCCACACATGGGACCATGCAATAGATCTCAAAACAGTATTTACCCCAAAAGTTAGCAAAATTTACCCATTGTCAATAAAAGAACAATCATCCCTTGATGAATGGATCACTGAACAACTGGCCAAAGGATACATTAGACCATCAAAATCCCCTCAAGCATCACCATTCTTCTTCATTGCAAAAAAAGGAAGTGGAGTGCTCAGACCATGTCAGGACTATTGATATTTAAATGAATGGACAGTAAAAAATGCATACCCATTACCATTAAATCAAAATGTACTCTGCCATTGCCATCCTCATTGCCCTCTTCTCCACCCTCTTCTCCTCTGCAATTGCTGGAGGATTCATCCTCACCATCCTCTTAACCATCCTCACCCTTGCCACCACCTTCCCCAAAAAACTCCCCAAACTCACCATCTTCACACCACCCCTCAAAATCTTTGTTGAGACCAAGACTATGGTTCTTATGGATGGTGAACTCCACATCCACCCACCTGAACTCACTGAAGAACAGGCCACTGTCAAAACTATTCTCCCTGCACCCATCCCTCAATTGAACCCCCTTACTGCTGCTGCCTCTTTAGAAGCCTCCTACTTGACTGCAAACCTTCAAGATCTTTCATCCCCACTTGGAGCCCTCACCAGCCTCACCCTCACCACTGACCCAAATGCCATGACCTATGCAGAGCAAGACCTCACACTTCAAGAGCTCCACCAATTGAAAGTCACCCTTGACTCCATGCGATGGCACATTGATACAGCACAGAAGGATGTTGAGAATGTCCTCCACTGGTATGAGTCTCAGACAGATCATGCTTGGACCACCCAAGGTTGGCCTTGAGAAGTCAGTGACTTCTCACATAGGAGGGGGGAAATGTTACAATTTCTACATTGCTTACTTACTTTCATTGTTATGTTTCATTACTTGTTTCACCTACCTGTTTTACCCCTTGTTTTACTTCTTTTTATACCTTCTCATTGTTCTCTAGACAGTATATAAACCCACTTGTGTACCATAGTTCTTTAGTTCCAACTTAGTCAAGTATTGCTCTCACCTGAACAATCCAATTGCTCTCATCTTTCTCATTGTCTTCCTCACCTTCATTGTCATCTAGCACAACAACAAGGCTATCTTCATCCATTGACTGGGAGTAGACCGAGCCTCTATTCATCACCAGTGACTCAGAAACAACACCGAGGGCATCAACCATAACAACCATAGTTTTCATCAGGTATTTACAACACAAGTCATTTGCCCTACACATGTCTGAGTTTTTGTCAGTGCTCACTGTATATATACCAGAGAGGTGGCTGTGCTGATTTTGAATGTGGCTGTACTGACTTTTCAATCAATCAACAAAGTCAGATGACTTTGTATGCACCTGTTTGAAAGGGACAAAAGGGTTGCAATGCAAATGCTTTAATAAATTGCATATAATTTAATAAATAATACATATTACATAATAAGGTACATGCCATCAGAAAGCTGACAATTAGGGCTACAACTTTGGTATATATTACATAATCACAGGTTCATTGGTTCACAAGCTGTGTTGTAATCTTTCCAAAATATCTCAACATTGCAACCCTTTTGTCCCTCACTGTACTTGGACACCTCAACCATTCCCTTGGTGCCCAATCCTAAGTCCTCAGCTTCACATAGCCAGCACTCATAGCCCTAGCACTGACCTAATCCTTCATAGGGGCTGCAGTTCCTAACATAGTAGTTCCTGGTAGTCTTCCTCATAACTCATCATCCCATCATTTGTTTAAGATAAAATAAATATGAAAAAGAAGATAAAAAGAAACTGAGTTGTCCTGTCATGTTGTACAGTCATCATAGTCATTACATGTCGTTAGGAGCTTCTCCTATGGTCATAACAGAGATAGTATGACAAGCATGCATTACAATGCTAGATAGAATGCAGCAACAAACAATACATCATGTCTTATGGCAGCAGCATAGATAGCTGTTCCTACACTTTACAACAACAGCAAAAACAGATGAAGCAAAAGTAAATTCGAAGACAGAGGACGGTAACGGCTGCCCGCTTCCCTCGCTGAAAAGTGTCCTGGAAAACGAACAGAGCGGAGAATGAGAGCAGGCTCAAAACGGCGTCGCGGTATGATAAGACAACGGCGACTGTATCACCGTCAGTGGCGTATCATAGTGGCGCGGATCGATCCATGCCGGGACGTACGGCGAGGCTGGCGATCGATGGACAGGGTAGGTGTACCCGGTCTGGTATACGACCGAGGTAGACCGCGGAGCGGGAGTGCCTGCCGTGCTGTAGCTTGACGCGGTAGATGCCGTGCTGTAGTTTGATGCGGTAGATGCGCTGTAAGTCAGCGGGATCGGCATGGGTGGAGCGGGTGAAGCGAACTGGTGCGATCCGTCCATGGAGAGTTTGGGATGGAGGACGACGGGCGAGAGCCACCCGTATTCATACGGAGCCTCGAGCTCCTCTTCGTCAGACTCGTCTTGGTCTTCGTCGTCTGTGAAAAACGGTTCGTGCACGTGCGAAGGCCGTGCTTGAGTGTGGAATATGAGCTTATTTGCGTTGACTAGCGGGCCAGTCCAAGGCGAATCGGTGGGGGCGATGACAGAATGAGGCGTGGCGTTGACGCCGGTGCGGTTTAATCTAGTATGTCTTGTCAGACCTGGAGCGAAAGGAGAAAGCAGGAAACTGACCCATGCCAAGACAAGAGATCTTTTTCTCCATCGTCATCCAGCAGGATAATGGTAAACTCGGACGCGACATCGCTGTCGTTTTCATCTTTCTTGTCCTTGTCCTTCTCTCTGTCGTGACGATGCTTCCTTGAACTGCGCTTGCTAGATGTTTCATCATTGATCCGGTGCTCACGCTCGTCATCACGTTCACGTTTCTGTGATGAATGTCTCCTTTTGGAACGCTCGTCCCCAGTATTCGGACTTTTCTTTTCCTCATTCGGAGAGCTGGCCCGAGAATGGCTACCTTTAGGACTCTCTTTGAGGGGACTTGACCTTGGTGTTGCATCCCCAGTTCCCGGACTCTTTTCTTCGTCCAGAGGGCCGGTCCGAGAACGACCAGAGTGGGTGCTCCTCCTGGAACTCTCTTTGAAAGATCTTGACCTTGGTGTCATATTAGCACAATGATAATCGCGACTTTGGATGAAACGAGGTACCTATGCCGTGCTTTCGGGCTTTTTCCGGCATCGGTCCTGCCCGGTTGTGAGGGCCGACCAACAGGTGTAGGAGACTCGGACAAAGGTGCAGCTAAGGATAGATGAAGATCGACTTTTCCCATTGAATTGCGTTAGTTTACCTGACATGGTTTCGTTCGCTTCGGCAATCGTCTCGAGAGTCCGAGGAGGTGCTGCGGGCGTATCCGTGTCATCAGCGTTTGCATCGGACAATCTATGGAATGTCAGACTGATACAAATAAGGATGATAATCAACTCACATAGAAGCAGTGTCCGGATTCGTGACACGCAGTGGTACTGGTGATCAAACGGCGCAAATTTAGCAAAGGGCATATTGACACCGGAATGAACGAATCTCCTTACGTCGATTACCAAAAGGCACATTACGGATCATATTCAGAAGGGGCAAGGAGACGACACTGGCAGTTGCAGACCTAACATGTCAGCAAATATGACAGTCAGCGCCAATGATATTGAATTGGATGTTCAAGCTCACGCTGCATCCGACGATTGTGGTGATTCCTCGTGAACTTAATTAAGTACCCATAAGGTCAAGCGTCTGATAGGGGTAGAGATGCATACCAAGTGGGGGTTTAGGTGGCTGCTCGTGGTGTTTCGGTGCGTCTGGTAACCGCGCGGATTCAAGCACGGGTGAGGATGTGTCAACCACGGATATTAAACCCCTGCAGATACGGTCAATATGTGAATGCATCAGATACTTGGGGCATACTTATAGTGCTTATCTAGTGATCTGGATAAGCGACGGAATTCCGAGTCAAGAAAGCCAAGTCGGCGGTCTAACGTCCAAGTTATGTTAGTTTTTCAATATGATTGGTCCAAACGCACCTCTACGATCTCTTGCGCGTGGCTAGAGAGTAAAATGGGTGATTGCAAGCGGGCACAAAAATCCACCACGTACAATTTTTCCTCTCCATGTCATGTAGTAATCCACCGCCTTTCTTCCTGCTGATAGAAAGCTGAAAGCAAATACCAGCGGATGCGATAGAAATTGCCGGCTAAGATGCCGCATCGACTTGTCCTGGTCAGCAGCTTCCAGCTCACTATCCCACCCAATCGGAATACCGAGCAGCCCAACGGACACCCATGTACGCCCACATAGCAGCACGTGTGCCAGCCGCGGATCGCCAACACATGGACATCACGGGAAACAAAGAAACGGAGAAAACAAAGCAACCGGTGAACACTGAACACTGCCCAACACGGAAAGTAAAGTCTCTCACCCAACAAACTGTTCGAACAGCGTCTCGGCCTCGAGCCCGGAGACGACCCTGAAGGTGCATTCCGCACGCGTTTTGAACCCATGCGGTACCCCCGTCCTGGCTATCTCTTCCAAGAACTCGGGCGGGCATTTGGCTCGACGGACGACCTTGTAGTCCTTGTCGACAGAGTCTGTGTGAATGGCGTGCTTGAGCGTGTCGGACCTGGATATGTGGGTGCGCGTGGTGGAGGCCGAATGAGTGCTGGCGATGGATGTGAGGTCAGCCTTGTCCTTGTCTGGATCGTGTGCAGTGTCGATGGAGGGTGGTTTGCGAGAGCCGCGTGAGGCATAGGCGAGCAGATGGGGGTAGGCAGCAAAGGCCATGGGCAGGGGCGTGCAAAGGGGCGAATAAATACAGCAAACAAGCTTTGACAGCTCGGACGCTCTCCTCGCGGACGCCGCAAGGAAGCGGCCCCGATTAACTAGTTACACAGCGTCTGCCTGCGTAGGTGTCCAACTACCGACAAATTCCGCCTGCTCTACTCGTCTTTACACCTGCGCCCACTGTCAGCATGGCCAATCACCCGGACTCTCACCAACTTACCAGGCTGAGCTCTAGCGTCCACACCCTGCGCGCCCACAGCTTGATCGTAAGCCCAGGCTCCCCGTTCGCAGCCGGAAGCTCAACATCGCTTCCATCCCACCAGCACTTGCGCTACACACACCCATTTCAGCGAGCCTCCTCCCGCCAAGACCAATCACACTCACCGCGGGCTTCCGCCAAAACAAGAGTAGCTTTTGCGCAGTCGCCATCTGTCCATAATCGATCTCCACCGGCTTGTCGTTGTTCGGATGATGAATAATGCCGGTCTTGAGTAACACTAACGCTATTGACGAGATACAGCACCGTGAAGGCTCCAAAGCACGGAAACCCCATTCGTCTTCTCGGTTGAACCCACTAAATAAAGTTTACAAACGCATCCAGCCCTTGAATGGAGTCCATACCTCATACAGAGCATGTCGATCAAGTGCTGTTCCGCCATATTGTTCTCCTTGTTCACATTCCGCTGCAACGCCGTGAATATATTCCGCTTATCCATCAAATAACCCCCAGACCGCCTCTTAATCCGCACCAGCGCCTCATTCGCAATCCCATTTTTGTCCGTTGCCGCCTGCGAGACTTTTGAAGGAATGGAGAAATACTCCAGCTCCTCCCTCAACACAATGATAGCCTGCTTCGTCAACAAAGGGTTCTGCACCGTCGCATTCATCTGATACTCGGTCGGCGAAATATCCAGCAAGTGCTGCTGCGCGCTGAGCAACCCAGGCGTCGTACCCGTCCCATAAAACGCATCAGACGCATTCCGGAAAAACGTGAGCACGTATTGGAAACACTCGGGGTCAAACTTGGGCCCACATGAAAAATTAACGACCGCAACCCAATGCGCCACAAGCACTCACGTCAACCGGATAAACATCCTCCTCATCCTCATTCCCCTCCTCGTCAGGCACCCCGCTTTGCCGACTCAGCACCAGCCCATTCGGGAACAAACACAACAGCACCGACTCGGGCAAATTCATGATGGTCTCCCGATCCACTTCAAAGCGGCGGCCGCGCAGGCCGAGAACGAGTCTCGTCAGCAGCTGAGGTTGCAAATTGACATTGGCAGGACCTTGCTGGACTTGGGTAATGGGAGACGAGGCGGAGGGACCTGGCGCGGACATGGATGCTGGCTCCTTGCAACGTGCACACCACCGAAAGTCGGTTCCATATTAGGACGCCTGTTTGGCTACGCCATTGACTCCAAATATCCCTGCTACCTACTTTCATGTACACTTCCCAATACTGTAGATCGTGTATGTCGTGGTCAGAATGAAAGACTAGTAATAATCATTAGAAAGCAGCCTATAATCAGTCCATGCTTTGTATTGCAGGAAGACAAGGTTCTTGGCTTGCGGAGATGGGAAGGGGGGGAATAATAACGTTATCAAGATGGGAATACTAAAGGTAGGTCCAGGACAGTTTCAGGAAGATAAAAGAATGTAAAAGAATGTCAAAAAAAAAAACATCAGTACCCACTACCACCATACGGTTGCGGAGGCGCAGCGCCAGGAGGAAGACTAAACGAATTCCGGGAATATCTGTTCTGCTGTGGCCCTTGCGACGGAGGTCGTGGTCGACTTTGTCTTGCAACACGACGAACACCGCCCTCAGGCCCAGAAATAGGCCCCATATCTGTCAGGCGTACTCCACGAGACGCCCCATTCTGATTATTGCTGTTGCCATGTCGATTTGCAGATGCCACCGTTTCGTCCGATGAGTCAGGATTACACGCCTCAGACTCGTGCATCGTTGGCGATGCGGGCACAGATCTAAATGGATTCCCTTCAGGAGGAAGTAGTTGAGGGCTGGCATTACGCCCCTGGGGTATATATGATTCGTATTGTACAGGTGCAGGTGACAGTAGTCGTTGTGGTGACGCGGGGTGACATGGATTCATGCGAGTCGCTGTATTGGTCCGGCAAGAGACGTTGATTGGAATACGAGGCACTGTCAGATATATAATTGTCTTCGCTTGTACGCGCTCCAACTATCGATGCAGAAGATATCATATGTTTGTTCGCAGCCAAAGGCGCAGGAAGCATGAGCACGGCATTACTATCGTATTTCGGCCGCTGACTTGCACTCATGTGTCCCGAAGAGTCCATTGTGCTGGAGCAGGCGTCATAGGCGGTCATCAAATGTGTACCATCGGAATTGGACGCCATTGAATAACGATTACTATTGTCAAATCAGCAAGCCATTGGAAAAAGGAAAGGATAAGCACTTGTACCTCGAATCCCTCGATTGAGTCCCACTCTTCCATCTTCTCTCCCGCTCAAACTCTGCCCACCTCTTCATCACAATGTGCGACGAATCAAACTCTCCCTCCTTATCTCCATGATCTCCTCCCTTATCTCCAGCGACCTTCCGCGTCTGACCCCATGAGAAGTCATCAAAGTGCCAAAACGCATAAGCAGGTAAAATTCCATTCCAGATCGGCAGAGAGACGAGATACACAAGCATCCAGCCAACATAGGCAATCTTGCGTGATGTGACGACGATCAACAGACCAGGAAGACCTAGAATAATGGCTAGCAGCACAAGGGGAATGGTGGTATTGGTATGGCCGGGGATGATCGAGACGATAATCAGATACGCCGTAAACGAAATGGCGGCAGGAAGCACGAGCGTTCCCGCCAACTCCATACCGACGACAAATTGCATCGAGAAGCAGAATGTTCCACAGAGATCCCGCACAAGCAGCAATTCCGCCAAATTGTGAATGGTCGAGTTGATCCATCGTCGCCGCTGAGATAACAACACATGGAACGTATCTGGTACAACAGTCTTGCAAACGGCCCTGGGGACAAAACACGTTCTTGCGCTTGGGGAATGTCTTGAGCATGAGCGTCGTCAAGTACCGATCCTCTCCCAACAACAACAAATTCTTCTTGTGTAGGGTATCAACCACGTTCTCCGAATAGTGCTCAACGATATCAGGGTTTGCCAATATCGGCACCCAGTACCCCGAATCGCCTTTGGGAGCCTTGATCCGGTACATACTGAAACAACCGGGCAAACAGGTAACACCTCCAAACATGGACTCGAAGGCCTTAGTCATATGGTGCGAGATATAATACTCAAACACTGGATCATATCCTGTCCTCAGACACAAAACAGGATAAAATAGCAGACTCATACCTTGCATCATGGTAACAAAAGACTGAGACTTGTTCGCGATTTTCGTCTCCCCGCATAATCCCATAATCTCCTCATCGTGTACCATGCAGCTCACCATCCTGGTCAGCGAATCCGGGAACACCTTCGTATCCGCATCGACGCAGAGCACAAGCTCGTAGCGATCAGGGCTCACGCCCGTCGCCCTCCACATCGAGTTGAAAAACTCATACTCAAACGTCGTCATCCGCTCGTCAAACATGACCCTTTGCAAAAAACGCCATCAAAACAATCTGACTGTCACGTTTGCCACGATTACCCGGCTTGGCCTCGTTCGCTTCAAGCGGATTGCCAATTTTGGCGACAAGCACCATCGGTACGCGTTGCTGGTTTGACCGCTCGACCGTAGCGTCATCGTACGCGTAAAACCCGGCGTACACCTTTGCCATATTGTGCCGTTTGTGACCATCTGCAATGGCGACGTACGAATGTGCTTCGACCTCGATGGGCGGGGTTACAAAGTCTTTCATCATGCTCAAACAGATATCAGGTGTCGTCATGGCATTCCCGGCACCCTTGACCATGCCATCAGCAATGACCAAGATCAATTTGTGGCTGTTTGGGTAATCGGTTGTCGCAAGGGAGTCGAGTGTGGTCTTTAAACCCTCTATGGATTCCGAATAAGCGGGTGACGAGACAAATGGTATGTGCAAGGGGGAAATTGAAGGGTTCATAGTCATGTGGAGGTTGCGGGTACACGTTGTGCAACGGGAAAGGGCACGGGCTGTCCGAAAAAGCAGTATTCCGTTCAACAAGCGACATCATGCTCTTCGAAAAGCGATTACTGGGCGAGTCTGTCCCCTTCGTAAGTGATGTCTTGGCCGAAGGTGCGTACGAAGTTGCGCGTTTCCAGTTTGATGCAGAGGAAGAATCTAGCATTCCATAGCTCGTCGCCGGGCGAGATTTGAGCACAGGCTCTGATGGTGTAAACCTAGAATATCTTGGGAGTATCTTTGAACCGAATGACTTGCCCTTGTTCAACCCATTCTTGCCGACGTTGGCCGATACTCATTAGGTGCAGGACGGTATATGTCGCTTGACCAATTTTCAATTTCGGCGGATCGCTGCATGCGTTGTTCATACGTCTCTCGAGAAAAGTTGCCTAGCTTCCAAGAGAAGAACCATGAAAAGAGGACAGCCATGACGAATCTAATTGAGACGACACCGATGATGAATACCAAAGAAAGGTATAGCACGACATCCGAGGCAACACATCCGATAGAATTAGTATCAATGAAGCCAATGGTAATGACATCTTGCAAGCATTCAGCAATCTTGCGTTGACCCGTGCGCAAAAACATCATGCTGAGATCCTTGCCGTTGTAGGTACCATGTGCTTGTTTCAATTCATCGAAGATGGCTGGGTAACTGACTTCTGCCCCGCTCAGCCATTGCAGAAGGTTGAAGTCAAGGACATTCCTGCGATTGCCATGAGTACAGGCCAAGATCACAAAAATTGTAGTCCTACGATTCATATACCGCCAGATTGCGCCGCGGGCTCATGACGTCTTCCCAGGTGTAGTATACTTGGCCTTGAGGGTGTATTCCTGCCAACATAGCTCGAGCTTGACTTTGCACGTGACAGAATGTGGAGCTGCCATATCCCGTCATATTCGGTCCGCTATTGCCAGTTTGAGGGATGACGTTGCAAGGGAAATACCAGTCTAGGTTTCCATTATTGCCAGTAATGCTCGAGTTGTTCGCTCTCGTGATAATGCCGAGGCAGTTCTGGTTAACGTTTTGAAACATGAACGAGATATCGTTTCCAGCAACCTTGTAATCTCCACTGGTGAGAGGATTTGTTGAGCCATTAAATGGACCGACGGCAGGATGCTTGAAAGTGTTGAAATCATAGTCATAACCATGGATAACGACGGATCCAGTTTCGATGGAACCACCGTGGTAGCGATTGGGCGGCTTCCCACAGACAGTTTGTGTGAAACCAAAGGTCAGAAAACCGACTCCTGCCATGAGGAAAAGAATGACGGAAAGAAGACCGACTTTTTCACGCCAAGCGCGTTGCTGCTCGGGTGTTCTGATACCTGAAAGCAAGGATCAATGCAAAGTCATTAGCACTGATTCCATCAACGTACCGCATGCTTCAAACAAGAAAGGAGGTATCCAGATTGTAAGGATGTAGCAATATACCATCCAAGGACCACTGGGGCCAGGCCCTTTCCAGCATCCTCGCTTGTTCTTCTCTATCGTAGCCTGGGATGGTACTGATGAATCTGACGGACGAGCTCTCTTCCTACGCATGGTTGCACCACGCTTTAAAAATCGCCAAGCCAGATTCTTGCACATCTTGATCCCTGGCGAGGATTGAACGGCCACGTTTCAGGCCTTGAGGATAATTTCCAGTTGCTTAAACAGAGGGGATGCTCGTTCAACACGAGCAAGGATGATGCTAGATAGAACACATACAGGATGGCAAAAGATCCACAGCATCATTTCCTTCCGCTGCTTGTGCCGCGTGGGCTCGATAGTGCCATTGCCGATGGTCTGGTCCTATTCTCTCCCGGTCGGGTTTTAACAAGGCTCTTCTTCCTTCCCACTCGTCCTGGATCTAGATAGTCTCCAACTTCGGCATCGAAAGTTGGGCTCAGCTGGTTTTTGGTAGGGAGAAGGCATGATTCGTAGCCGCTGGGCATCTATGGCTGCCTGGCGGTCACCACGCTCTGTGTTTTGGAAGGAGACAACGTTTCCTGCGCTTTCGCTGTGTACGAGGCGAGGCCGCTGCTGATGCTGGGTCTGTTCTGCGGGTCGTGGTGCGGGAGATACTGATTGCGATTGCCGAGGGCGACCGGGGGCGTACGGAGCGCGGGGGGGACGTGCGCTGTCCATTGGAGGCAAGGAATGGAGGGCAGGGGGTGAGGAATAAGGATTGTCGGGACGGCGGGCAACGGGAATAATGAGACAAGGGTGGACTGGTGGTGGGGCGAACTTGCTGTCACGCTGCTGTCACGCGTCTCTGCAGCGCAACCATGTGTCGCACGCGTGTGGTTGCTGGCAACAACGCCAACACCCACCCGCACCAAAGGGGGGACAGTGCAGCGCGTACATGCCCTGGCCTTGACAGGCTTTGTTTTGCTTCCGCTCGGGGGGCCGGCCGCACGTCAGTAATCCGACGAGACATGGATGTAAGGCTCAGTCATCCCGACTGCTGACACATCATCATCGCCAAGGCCGTGCTGCCGACGCCAAGCCAGCTTCCGTGGTCGTCGAGTTCCTCGGACGCCATGGCCACGTAATACCCCGAGCTACCCACCACTTGTCGCATAGAAATGTCTGTCATCCCTGTTTCTTTTGTCTTCGGACATCACCCAGCCCTATGCTCTCCAGAGTCCCGACGACTCCTGCCCCAGGCGTCGTAGTCGCGCCTCTGCATCAATACAATGACGAACAGACGGCACTGATTCACGACCTGCGAGAGGTGCGCAGGGTTATCCACACGGTTCAGCTGCTGACGTATATCACTAGTATGCCCACGGACAGCGCCTGCCAGAATCCGATCCCTACCATCCGTGGGAGCTCCGATGGCCTAAGCAAACCGGACACAATGGGCCGGTATATGCGCGCAGCAAAATGGAACCTTGACGAAGCCAAGAGGCGAATCAAGGCTACCATGGACTGGAGGCGGGACTTCCAGCCCGATCTAATCCCACCAGACGAGGGTAAAGATAGAGAGCGTGACCGGAAAAATGTATGCACCTTCTTGACGTCATGAACCCGGGTTGGACTCTTTTTTTAGCATTCTGTATGGTTCGACAATGACGGCAGGCCTATTCTCTATATGCGTCCTGGACGTGAGAATACGGAGACGAGCAACAGACAACTGCGTCATCTCGTCTGGTGGCTGTGTAAGTGTCGATCCTTCGTTCCATTACCATATCCATTGATTTGCTCGTAAGCGAACGGGCCAGGGACCTGATGCCTCCGGGACAAGAATCCCTTGTGATCATAGTCGACTACAAATTCTGCACTCTTCGCACAAATCCCTCTATATCCGTGGCGCGCAAGGTATGCATTTCTATCTAGGGAAGGGGATTCCATCTGAATACGCATTAGGTGCTCAGCATTCTACAACAACATTACGCGGAGACACTCGGTCGAGCTCTGGTGTTAATCTACCCTTCATTTTAGCCTTCTTCTACAAAGGCATTTCACCATTCCTTGATCCCGTAACAAGAGACAAGGTACTGTGTTTCGTCCCGTTATCCAAACCCGCTGACCACCATTCCAGATGCGTTTCAATCCCGACTTGAAAGAACTCATACCCTTGTCTCACCTTGACCAGGAATTTGGGGGGTGAAAATAATTTTAAATTCGAACCAGATTCGTATTGGGATCAAAATCGTCTCGTAAGTCCTCTCCCTTCTATCCCGGCGAGCCACACATTTATACCTGCGAAGCGCATGCAAGATTGCGCCGACGGTACCCGAATATTGGCTGAGAGAAAGAATTCGACCGGTCAGTAAGCACACTTGGCTTCGACGTGAGGGTCTAACGATTTCGATCAGCGATTCACAAATTACTTTGAACGCTGCCCCATCTATCAAACAAAAAGTTATTGAATCGGCAACAGTTGATAGCAATCCTGTTTCTGTTCCCGTGTCTGTCTCTGTTCCTGTTTCTGCCTGAGTTTTGAGTTTTTTTATAACTAGTCTCGTCACTGAGTTAATGTACATTACAATATCCTGGTTCATGAAAAGCTGCAATTTGAGTGTGCTGCCATGGCAGTACCCAGGTCCTTTACCTAAGAACTTGACCATTTCCACATTGCCTTCTGTTGCTGAAGCTTGGAGAGTGTTATCAACAGTTGATGCCAATTTCTGTCTCTCTTGCAGATTCTAATTTCTACCTTGACTTGAATTAGTTGAAGTGTATGCATACATATAATCTTGTACATACAGTCAAATGTTAAGAATCATCATCCAAGCCTTCCTCGTCCGTCGTAAAATGATCCACGCTAAGGATAGCTTCATTTCCATCCTCACTCCCGCCTCCTGGATCACCCATCATCTGAACGGCAACAACCTCTTCCAACGAATAAGTCTCCCCGAGCACCAGAACAGGGTACTCGACTCCTCTGTCACGCAGCTCGCTCAGCTTGGACACCAGCGCCAGTCCTTCTGCATCCTGGATATCGGCGTACATGTCCAACGGAAATTTCACGGCCAGAATGGCCCTAAATGTCCCTAAATAGCCACTGTGCCTTGGTTTCCGCAATGGTCCACCTCTGTCGGGGAACCAAGCATCAGAACGATACCTCGACCATCTTGTTCCACCTGTCGAGCCATTAATTTGAAAATGTCTTCAAAGAAATCGCTCACTCGAGAGTGTACAAAACTGCAAACGAAGGCACAATATCCCATCTCGTGACGGTGTCGTGTTCGTGGTCAAGATCGTCCAGACTGACAGGTACATTGTACATATGCGATATACCAGATTCATCAAAACCTGGAATTTCGGGAGCAGGGATTCGACGTGATCGAGGAAAGGCTAAATGAGGTACAATAAATAAAAAAAGTCAACAACCGAGCTTCGTCAAGAGTCCAGAAACACCGACTGACCGGACATCATCGTCCAACGGAGACGCGTTCCGTATCCTCAGCATCACCATACGTGGCAGAATCGTCGCAATGGCCGTAAACAGCCCACGATCCCACTGGACCACAATATTGTCGAGCACACTCACGTTCTTGTTCGACAACGCAAACGAGGGGATGACCTCCTCCGGCGGAGGATCAAAGTCCCAAAACACGGTCATATGGAACACGTTGGAGCACGGAATCACGAACTGCGCGACTTTGCTCGGGCCGACGTAGGTGTCCAGGTTGGGGAGGAAGATATACGGAAAAACGTCCGAGACGAGCCGGAGGAGGTCGACTCGGGTCGGTGGTTGGATAACGAGGCCGCGGATGGACTGGTGGGATCGAAGGAAGGGTACGAGGTGGGGAGAGTACGGGAGGGAGCATCGCTTGAGGTTCGAGAACGGGTTTGCGCGGAGGAGGACCAACAGCGGTAGGGCGTTGGAGATGTCGAGTGATTCAAGGTATACCGTGCGCCTCAGCGCGCTCGCCAGGAGCCTGAAGAAACTCTGGGAGAGATGGCGTATTGGAAAATATCTGAACACGCCCGAGAGTCATAAAGACGGCTTGGTCAATCGTTGGCTAGACGTACAATGAGAAGCGGCGAACAGAGAATGCAGCCAGCTGCCGGCTCAAAAGGGATTGGCAGCATTTAACGCTTTGGGAAGGCGTTGAGAGGGGGATGACGCGGTAGAGCAGACGGACGGCGACGGGATAAAGTTGCTTGGAGGTTAGACAAAGAGCGAGAAGTTCTGATGAAGATGAATAGTGGACTATCTCATCGAGTAGCTCTGGAGGGCAGGAAGCGATGGAGGACCTGAGGAATGGCGTTGGGTACACGGGCGCGGACGGGATCAAACTCATGACAAGCCTATCAGAATTTACTGCACATTACACAACCTGGTAGCTTTCTGCCGTAACATACGCATCTACAGAATACGCCGCATCTTCTTCGCCATCGACCTTCTTTGCAGACGCGACATTCACGCCAGCCAGACTTCCCTGGCCCGTGAACGACACTTTGACAGGGAAGAATAACCCTGAGTCATCCCCATCGATTGTAAACACCAGTGAGCCAGATCGGCTATCGTCCGATGGCGATATCGATGGGATTGACCACGCAAGGGAATGCGATGATACGTCCAGTGCCCATTCGCCAGTATGCGAGCTGACTGTCGGGTACGATCCATCCCTGAAATGACTCGATGAGCTAATCATCATCACAACTTGCTTACACTTACGGGAGAGGTATCAAAATGACCACGTCATAAAGAGTGACGCTTTCGTTTTCAAGCTCGTACTCCATGCTGACCTCGCACGTCCCGTCGTGTTGTTTGGAGCAGGCCAACAAGTGACTAGGGTTGATCTTTGGTCAAAATTTACTGGGTTTGGTACCGGCCTTACTTGACAATGGCACATTACTCTCGTCCGTACCAGTATATCTCCACTTGAGCACAGCCACATTTGTATTGACGGAAACGCTTTTGACGAATCCTTCAAGGCGATGACACGTTCTTGTCCTGAGGCAAATTTGGGAAACATTAGGATGCTGTTTGAACTG